>MUZC01001755.1:300833-313482 GCA_002072015.1 Radix auricularia | reverse complement strand
CCCCAACAAACCACTCTCGCCCCAACAAACAAACTCTCACCCCAACAAACCACTCTCGCCCCAACAAACCACTCTCGCCCCAACAAACCACTCTCGCCCCAACAAACAACTCTTGCCCCAATAAAACCACTGTCGCCCCAACAAGCCACTGTCACCCCAATAAAACCACTGTCGCCAAAAACAAACAGCTCTCGCCCCAATAAAACCACTGTCGCCAAAAACAAACCACTCTCGCCCCAATAAAACCACTGTCGCCCCAACAAACCACTGTCACCCCAATAAAACTACTGTCGCCCCAATAAAACCACTGTCACCCCAATAAAACCACTGTCACCCCAATAAAACCACTGTCGCCCCAACAAACCACTGTCGCCCCAACAAACCACTCTCACCCCCAATAAACCACTGTCGCCCCAACAAACCACTGTCGCCCCAATAAACCACTGTCGCCCCAACAAACCACTGTCGCCCCAACAAACCACTCTCACCCCAACAAAACACTCTCAACCCAACAAAACACTGTCACCCCAACAAACAAATGTCGCCCCAACAAACCACTGTCGCCCCAACAAACCACTCTCACCCCAGCAAACCACTGTCGCCCCAACAAACCACTCTCGCCCCAACAAACAAATGTCGCCCCAACACACCACTCTCGCCCCAACAAACAACTGTCGCCCCAACAAACCACTCTCGCCCCAACAAACCACTCTCACCCCAACAAACCACTCTCACCCCAACAAACCACTCTCGCCCCAACAAACCACTCTCACACCAACAAACCACTCTCACCCCAACAAAACACTCTCACCCCAACAAAACACTGTCACCCCAGCAAACAAATGTCGCCCCAATAAACCACTCTCACCCCAACAAAACACTGTCACCCCAACAAACAAATGTCGCCCCAATAAACCACTCTCACCCCAACAAAACACTGTCACCCCAACAAACAAATGTCGCCCCAACAAACCACTGTCGCCCCAACAAACCACTCTCGCCCCAACAAACCGCTCTCGCCCCAACAAACAAATGTCGCCCCAACAAACCACTCTCGCCCAAACAAACCACTGTCGCCCCAACATACCACTCTCGCCCCAACAAACAAATGTCGCCCCAACAAACCACTGTCGCCCCAATAAACCACTGTCGCCCCAACAAACCACTGTCGCCCCAACAAATCACTCTCACCCCAACAAACCACTCTCACCCCATCAAACCACTCTCACCCCAACAAAACACTCTCGTCCCAACAAACCACTCTCACCCCAACAAACCACTCTCACCCCAACAAACCACTCTCGTCCCAACAAACCACTCTCACCCCAACAAACCAATCTCGTCCCAACACACCACTCTCACCCCAATAAAGTACTCTCACCCCAACAAACCACTCTCACCCCAATAAACCACTCTCACCCCAACAAACCACTCTCACCCCAACAAACCACTCTCACCCCAACAAACCACTCTCACCCCAACAAACCACTCTCAACCCAACAAACCACTCTCACCCCAACAAACCACTCACACCCCAACAAACCACTCTCACCCCAAAAAACCACTCTCACCCCAAAAAACCACTCTCACCCCAACAAACCACTCATACCCCAACAAACCACTCTCACCCCAACAAACCACTCACACCCCAACAAACCACTCTCACCCCAATAAACCTCTGTCGCCCCAACAAACCACTCTCACCCCAATAAACCACTCTCACCCCAACAAACCACTCTCACCCCAACAAACCACTCTCACCCCAACAAACCACTCTCAACCCAACAAACCACTCTAACCCCAACAAACCACTCTCACCCCAACAAACCACTCTCACCCCAACAAACCACTGTCACCCCAACAAACCAATCTCACCCCAACAAACCACTGTCACCCTAACAAACCACTGTCACCCCAACAAACCACTGTCACCCCAACAAACCACTGTCACCCCAACAAACCACTCTCACCCCAACAAACCACTGTCACCCCAACAAACCACTGTCACCCCAACAAACCACTCTCACCCTAACAAACCACTCTCACCCTAACAAACCACACTCACCCCAACAAACCACTGTCACCCCAACAACCACTGTCGCCCCAACAAACCACTGTCGCCCCAACAAACCACTCAACAAACCACTGTCACCCCAACAAACCACTGTCGCCCCAACAAACCACTCAACAAATCACTGTCGCCCCAACAAACCACTCTCAACAAACCACTGTCGCCCCAACAAACCACAGTCCCCCCAACAAACCACTCTCACCCCAACAAACCACTCTCACCCCAACAAACCACTGTCGCCCCAACAAACCACTCTCAACAAACAAATGTCGCCCCAACAAACCACTGTCGCCCCAACAAACCACTGTCGCCCCAACAAACCACTCAACAAACCACCGTGGCCCCAACAAACCACACAACAAACCACTGTCGCCTTAACAAACCACTCAACAAACCACTGTCACCCCAACAAACCACTCTTAACAAACCACTCTCGCCCCAACAAACCATCTCTTTAAAGACGAAGCTTTGTGTTACCAGCTGTCTAAAACAGCCAGTGGCGTAGCTAGGGGGCGCTGGGGAGGATCCCCGGGCACACACTTAGAGGACGACATTTGTGGACATTTGAAAAGTAAAGCAATTCCTGGCATTCGCCCTTCTTCTTTTGACGGCGGAAAACAGATGAGAAATTTTTTTAAATATGCTTAATTTCTGGTCTTAATTAACGGATTCCCACAACATTCGTTTGATTACATAGTGAATGTTAAACTAACTCAACACCTTTGAAAGATTGAAAAATCGCTCAAAACATGTATCGATTTATTTGGAAAATTAAGCGGTTTACGTCACAGATGGCGCTTTTATAAGAAACGACCCCCCCACACACACACACCAAGGGCGGATTAAGAATGCATTGGGCCCCTGGCTGCCATTCCACCTGGGACCCGATCCAGCCAACTTTATTATACAATTTTGTAAGTTTCGGGCACTTAAATCATCGGGGGCCCCTGGCTTTAGCCCAGTCAGCACCCCCCCTTAATCCGCCATAGCCCCCCACACACGCAAAATCTAAACTGAGTCGAATGATAATACAATACAAATATTGTATTTTACTTGCAAGTAGTAATGTATAGAACTGTTTCAGTTTTTAGAAATTTATTGTAAGAAAAAATTTAATTTATTTTGTTTTTATTGCATCAAAGAAGCACGCATAATTTGTGTTTTTTCAATTGCTATTAGTGTATCTAGTTGTGTATCTAGTTGTGTATCTAGTTGTGTATCTGGTTGTGTGGTCCAAGGTTGTCATTGCCAGGGTGGGGTGGAAGATAAGCATCCACTCCTCTAGAAATGCCCTAAAAGCCTTGCATCTCTCAATGCCTCTGTCAACCAAAATCCAGCTCCTGGCCTTCACGCGTGGCTCACACAAAAGCCCGGCGGACCATGTTTCTGATAACAGGAGAAGGGATGAAGACGGTCAACTGGTGCCTCAAAACCAGTAGCTTCGGGTAGATGAGACTCGTTAACCACGGCTGGTAGCTCATCTAGGAGAGGGAAACTCTTACTCTAAACCTCCGCTGCCTTGCGGCTAGGCCCACACGGGGAAAGGCTAGGGGAGTACACTCCGATAGAAAATCAGTAAATTGAGCTCCTAAGGCTCATGCATCCCGGCAGCTCATGCGACGTAAATGGTGCCAAGCCGTATCAACAGTAGTCGTTTTATTGGATCCACCATTGGGGTGGAGAGGAGGAATCTGCTGTGTGGGCAGCAGCTGGTTCTCCATACTAATACGCAAAGGTGTGAACACAACACGGGAAGCAGCAGTTTACCGGTTATAAGCCACAGCTCAATTGACGTAGAGCTAGGCGCCAGGGGTTGCTTCCGATGGTGGGAGAGATCGCCATGTCTCAATGGAATGCTACCGCCCGGCATAAGCCCCTAGCCAATAAGGTGATATCCCGCTATGCCCTATCATCCTGCACATAGAAATAAAAAACAAAAGATAAGAAGACTCCAGCTCTTCGTCTAGCAAGCTGGAAGGTTAGGACTATGTGTCCAGGCATTTCTTCTGACTTGCAGCTCATCAATGATGCCAGGAAGACAGGCATCATCGACAGTGAGCTTGGCTGACTGAACATCGACATTGCCTGCCTCCAGAAGACCAGACTCCCAGAAAGTAGTATGATAAAATAACGCAACTACACTTTCTTCTGGCAGGGTGGAACAATGGATACCACAAGGCAACATGGGGTTGGCTTTGCCATAAAATATGAACTCTGCTCCTCCATATAACCCCCAACAAAGGGCTCTAACAGAATACTAACCATACGTCTATCAACTTCCTCAGGATCTGCCAACATCATCAGTGCTTATGCGCCAACCCTATCCTCGAGCTCAGAAGCTAAAAACCAATTCTACGAAGATCTTAACCAAACACTAGCCAGTATAACCTCCAAAGAAGCAATCTACCTCCTTGGTGACTTCAATGCAAGAGTTGGAAGCGATCACAAGTCCTAACCAACTTGCTTTGGTTGTTTTGGAAGAGGCAAGCTAAACGAAAATGGGCAGAGATTACTAGAGACGTGCTGCTTACATGGACTATGTGTCACAAAGACCTTCTTCAATTTCAAAGCAATCCACCAAGTGTCGTGGAGGCATCCCCGCTCTACTCACTGGCACCAATTAGATCTCATTATCACAAGACGCACACAGCTGGCCAATGTCCTCCTCACACGCAGCTAACACAGTGCAGACTACGACACAAATCATTCCTTAGTTGCTAGCATGATAAGGTTGCTGCCAAAGAAACTGTATCGCAACAAAAACAAGGGCATCGGCATCTGTTCCACCAAGAATCCCGAGAGAACAGCAGAATACACCCGAAGACTACAAGAAGCTATAGTACAAATGCCACCAATAGACACTATTGAGTCCAAATGGTCACATCTGCGGGACACCATACGTGGCTCAGCTATTGCGGCATTTGGCAAGAGAGAGCGCAAATGTGCAGATTGGTTTGAGGCTCACTGGGATGAAATGAAGCCTGTCACTACTGAAAAAAGAAATGCTCTGTTAGCCTATACAGATATACCTTTCCCTGAAACTCTACGTAACCTCAAGAGTGCCTAGAAAAATGCGCAGCATGCAGCTCGCCACAACGCTAACGCATATTGGCTAAATCTAAGCTCAAGCATACAGTCAGCTGCTGATAGAACATAAAACAAGCACCAGGCCCCTTGACCTCCAGGACAGCACCCCTATTGTCAAAATCATGGGAACTTATGACTGATCGACACATACAACTCAATCGGTAGATTGAGCACTACTTGGAATTGTACTCAATAATAAACCATGTCTCAACTGCTGGTCTGGACGATTTCCCGGACCTGCCGGTCATGGAAGAGCTTGATGCTCTACCCACCATAGATGAGCTGAGTAGAGCCATCGATTTTATAGCCTGTGGGAAAGCCCCTGGCAATGATGGAATTCCACCAGAAGCTCTCAAATGTGGAAAGGAATTACTTTTACAGCCTTTGCATGACCTCCTCACTCTGTTCTGGCAACAAGGAAAAATACCACAGGAGTTGAAAGCTGCCAACGTCGTTACACTGTATAAGAATAAATGAGACAAGAGTGACTGCAATAACTATCGTGGAATTTCTCTTCTGAGTATAGTTGGAAAGGCCTACGCCCGAGGTGCTTTAACACGCCTGCAGACCCTAGCATCCCGTGTACTCCCAGAATCGCAGTTTGGCTTTCGAGCCGGAAGATCAACTATAGACATGATCTTCTCTCTGCGCCAACTGCAGGAGAAATGCAGTGAGCAACATATGCCTCTATACATCGCGTTCGTCGACCTAACTAAAGCTTTCGATCTTGTCAGCAGAAGCGGCCTTTTCCAGATTTTAGTAAAATAGGATGCTCTACACATCTGCTTAACATTATCAAGCTATTCCACGAAAACATGCAGGGCACAGTGTGTTATAACGGTGCCACATCTGAATCTTTCCCAGTAAGTAGTGGAGTAAAGCAAGCCTGCGTGCAGGCACCTACCCTGTTTGCAATATTCTTTTCCATCTTACTCCAGTATCACTTCAAGAACAACTACTAGGGGATATACATACACACAGGAGCTGATAGGAGATTATTTAATATTGCCCGACTTAGAGCAAAGTCAAAAATAAAGAAGGTTTTGCTGCGCGAGCTCTTATTTGCTGACGATGCTGCCTTAATATCTCACACAGCAGATGGACTGCAGAACCTTGTATCCAGCTTCTCCGCTGTCTGCAAAGATTTTGGCCTGACCATTAGCATAAAGAAAACCAATATTATGGCACAGGATTCTGCCTCCCTCCCAACTATCACTATAGACGAATGCAACCTTGATGTTGTAGAATAGTGAATTTTTAAAAATATATAATGTTGCTATTGTCGTCTGCATACAATTGTTCCTCGAATGAATGGAGTTTCAATTTCGTTAAGCAAAAAAAATGAAAATAGTTATTACCCTAGTGCCTATGCTAAAAAAAGATTTTCCTGCTGTACAGGTGAAAAAATAGGCTCTCAAAGAATTGTACATTCAATATCAAAGCCTAAATGGCAATAGTACTGTACCTACTGTTGAATTGTTCCATCAATATTGTTGGCCCCGTTGAAAGACTTGAGAATCTTGACCAGTTCAAGGTTCGTCTTTAGAGGGAACTCCTGGCCGGTCAAGTTGATGAAATATTTCCACTTCCGGTAACGCCAAAGTTCCTTCATACAGATCAGTTCCGGTTCAAGGACGGAAAAGGTTGCCCACTGGACGTCCACCCTGACTGTGGTCAAGAACACGTTGGGGAAACACTGGGCGATGGCGGATATGGTCCGGTAAAAACTAACGGTGGCCTTGAGGTCCACGTGAATACAGTAATAGTTCTGTGGTCTGTAGATCGCCCGCAACAGTCGTTCCACCATTTCCGAGTCCTTGTAGACAAGAATGGAATAGGCCAGTGGAAAGTTCAACTCTTCTCGCGTGAGTGGAGACGTGATGTAGCGACGAAACGAATGAAACGCTTCACAGTTTTCTGTCAATCTGAGGTACGTCTCTTCCTGGAGAGCGACCCCGTGGGTCAAGTTTAGTGTCCGCGCCTCTTGAAAGCTCCGTCTGTCTCCATCGAACAGACGTCTGCAGCTGACGTGATGAACTTTGTAACCGTCTGCTAGGTCCACCATGTAACTTTTGGTCGGTCTCAATATCCGTCTTCTGATTTTATCGTCTGCCTTCTTATAGCCCTCAAAGATGGAGTCGTTTAACTCGTCCTCAGTCCTGGAGTCGTATGGGAGCCCTAAAGTCAAGTTGCCGGAGATCCTTTCGGGATCCCAGCACGTGCCGTCACGACTGACGGTGTGTAGAGTGTGTATTTTCATTATAGTGTGTAAGATAAAGAAAGTGACTGAGCCTAGAACTAACATGCCGGAAAAACACATCACAGTTTTCCTTTTCCAGAAATGGCTGCAGTAAAAGTCTGCATTTGGTGACATCTTTCTGTTGTAGCTATTTCTTTGAGAATAGAACTAGAAGATTTTTATTCAGATCTAAAAGGATCTAATGCAGAGGTTCTTAACGTGGGTTCGATCGAACCCTAGGGGTTCGGTGAGTCAGTCGCCGGGGTTCGGCGGAGGGAGGTCAAGACAGCACCCGACTCAAGGCATCTATATTACTACTAATAATGAAGGGTTCGGTGAATGTGCATATGAAACTGGTGGGGTTCGGTACTTCCAAAAAGGATAAGAACCACTGAAATCTAATGGTTTTATTTCTTTGGATTCTGGATTTTTCAACGTTTAAATGTTAGCTATAAATAAATAGCCTTCTTATCTCACAATGTTCTCATAGTTTTATCTCCCTTTTTCGTATCAGGACGTCATTTTAATGAAACCACGAGTGATTATCATACTCTCGACTCGTAGCAACGAATAAAGTTGTCATTTATTCTGAAATGTAAATAAAAAGTGTTTTACTGGCACAAAACCAAATTGTTCCTAGGAATCAGGGGTCCTCACACGTGTAAACTCAAAGACTTGTTTATATATCACTTAAACACAGGGGTGTAATAATTAAGGTCACTTCAGATAACTTGTAGGTTAAACACCTTAGGGCCGTCCAAAAATGACGCCACCCACGTAAAAAGGGGGATGAAGGGGTGTACACATTTTTGACGATTTGCGAGGAGAGGGAGGGGGGATTTAAGAATTGTGACGTCTCTTCAAAAATGCAAAAGTTCCACTTAAATTTAAATATTTGATCGCTTACAATTTACTTAATTACGTTTTGCATGGGTTCACAAGTATTTTGACATTAGAATGCAGGCCTACACTAATACAAAAAAATACTTCAATGACAAACAGAGATTTGAAATATAAAATAAAAGCTTTGTGATGTGGTTTAAAAAAGTTTTTTTTTTGGGGGGTCTCACTTTTTGTGACCACGGTTGACGGGGAGGTGGGTAAAATCAGCAAAAATCGCTTGACGTCATTTATGGACAGCCCCATGTTTGTGGTCCAGCAAGAATATTATTTTAAAAATAGAGAGCAGTATACTGAATAACACATGGGACTTGGGACAATTTATGTACTTAAATGTACATGAATTGTTTTTTATATGGGAGGAGCGATTCTGCATTGGGGCTATTAAAGTTTTCTATCCGCCTCTCAAATTGTAACAACTGAACGGGGATTTAAACGGTGTCAGACGTGGTGACTTGTGACTCACCGTTTGAGGACACCTGTATTGCGATAAGGAATAATTTCAGTGAGGACTCCACAAAAACCAATCAGCTGATCAGGAGTGACGTAACACAGCTATTTATAATTTATAACAGAAATATATTATCTCTGAAGTGACTTCGGTGACAAAGATTTTAATTTGTAGTTCTAACATTATCAAAACACCACCTCCGTTATGAACGACGCTTTTCTTAACACTACACCAATTGTCCAAACAACTCATGGATGTTTGTGTTTACAATACTTAAATGTGGATTGAATAAAACAACATTTGGCGTATCTTAAAGGGTCATTAAATTATGTCAGCATGCGCTTGAAGTGAAGCTTGAGGATCCAAATTTTTAAACAAACAAACCACTATGTAGACTGGTCATTACTTTAGATGATAATAACAAGGTCTATCACGAGATAGGGATTTATTATTTAATTTTTCGTTTCTTCTTTTCAAAAGTGTGTATTCAGTATATCTATTTGTCAAAGCTATACGTTAAACAGACATTGAATGAATGAATGGGTTTGATGTTAAATTTGAATAAAACGAGAACTTCTGGTCACCATCAATGATAAACACCTTGGCTGAAGCGAAGTATGTCGACCGTGACGTCACGACGCTACCGGTTGCTGGGAAAGAAAGTTCTATAAATTCTAAAAGGATTTTTTTTTAAAATGGAAGGTTTTAGGGTTTGGGTTAGGTATAGCTATAGACTATAGACTCTATAGAATTTTTATTGAAAAGCTTTTTGCTATAACAACAAAGAAGGTCGCCATGACCGTGACGTCACGGTCGACATACTTCGCTTTTACCAACACCTTTAAATCCCGACGACTGAATGAAAATGACTCACCTCAGTGACACGATGAATAGAATGATGGCACAATAAAAACACACGCATTTTTTAAAAAAAAACACACAAAAACCTTGTGTTAGATTCCATGAATCTCCAGCCAAAGAAATCATCTGCCAGTGATCATTGCACGCTGACCAACTGTTAGACACTGACCCCCTGTGTCAAACACCCTGACCGTGGGTACTACCCAACCTCCAGGTTAAAGTTTTCACCCGGTTGACCAGGGACTACACAGCGCGCCCCTCTCCCTTCCCTGGTTCTACCTGAGGTGTCTCAAGTCTAAGTCAACTGCCAATGCGCGCGCACACTTGGGGTAAAAATCAAACTAATGGTTTACTTAAGGCGATTTGATCCCCCGAGGTAAAAGTACAGTAGCCCTGCATCAGGTGTTTTTTTTTTTTTGGGGGGGGCAATTTATAAAGTAGGGTAAAAGTGTAAAAGTTTTGGGGGCTATTCATAAATTACTGTAAAGCATTTAAATTTTCTTGACAGAATTAATAAAATAATGGTGTTGAAGATATGAGAAAATAAGGTTAGGGGCCGTCCATAAATGACGAAACGCACCTAGGGGGAGTTGGGGGGGTCTCCACATTTGTGACGACAAAAGACTACTTTAAATCTAAGTTCAGTTTAAATATTGGAAATACTCACTCAGTGAGTCACTGTTTATTTTATGACGTTTTACACGATTCACGCGTTTTACGATATGACAGTGCTGACTTACAACTATGTACATACTAAAATGACAAAAGAGGTAATTAGTCTAAAACATGTTCATTTTCAAATAGAAAATAACCGCATTTTTAATATATTTTTTTCGAGGGGGGGGGCGCTAATCAGCCTTGTGACGTCATATTGGAGGGGGGATCTAAGTTTTTGTTACAAAGTGTGACGAGCGGGGAGTGGGGTAAAAATCGGCCAAATTCGGGTGACGTCATTTATGGGCGGTCCTTTTACACTGAGAGCTGAACTGACATTGGACTTTTATATAACAATTCACATTTATCTTATTTGTTACAGAAGCTCCTTCAATACAGTAGATTATTGCGTCCTAGACTTATCTATGGTTTGGGACTGGTGCTGAATTCTTATTAGGGTTTTAAATTTTGATAAAGTGTTGGTTTTCCTGGTTTCGTCAGGCAACTCTCCACGCCGTATTCCATCCATCCATCCCTGTGGCAATACAGCCCATGTGGGGCTTGGGCCTGCCTCACGACCTCCTTCCACTACAGCCCATGTAGGGCTTGGGCCTGCCTCACGACCTCCTTCCACTCTGTTAATATCAACGCCTTTCTTCTCCAATATTGGATGCCCAGTTGTTGTAGATCTTTCTCAACATCATCCATACATCTAAGCCTAAGTCTTCCCTTGAGCCGTTTTCCTCTGGGGTTTTGGTGGTGTACCCTCTTTACTCCTCTATCAATTGACATTCTTTCTGTGTCCTGCCAAGCGCAATCTGCCCTTTTAAATTTCTACAACTATTGTGGTATCCTGATATAGACTGTATAGTTCATGGTTGGCTCTTATCCTCCATCCGAACTCATCCTTTGTTGGTCCATATATTTTCCTGACAACTTTCTTCTCCCATGTATTTAACAGGTTTTCTACGGTTTTCGTAAAGGTCAAAGTTTTTCACTTGCATATGTTACAGCTGGTCTGATGACAGTTTTATAAAGAGTTTTATTTATTTCCCTTGTAATGTTTTTGAGGATTTTCTGGCTACTAAAGTATGTTATATTCCCGGCTGATATTCTTTCTTTGATTTCTAAAATTAATTCATTCCTATCATTTAGTAGTGATCCTAGGTATTAGAACTGATTTATTTTTTCAAAAGTCTGGTCCCTAAATTTAATGTCTTCACCTGTCATTTCTTCTCTTTCTAGGGTCATGTATTTTGTTTTTTGGTTCTTGACTTCTAGTCCTACTTGCAGTGATGCATCTTCGTATTCCGGGCGGGAAAAATAAGAATGTGTATGTGTTGGTATTTGTAAATGTCTTACTCTTACGCAGGAAACCTCCCTGATCGTTGAATGAAATGAAACGTCACGAAAAACACGTCATATCCTCTAAGCACTGTCTCCCGAAAAGGTTGCGGGCGCTCACTGGAGACTCCAGGAGATCGTTTGAATTCTAGGGAAATTGATTTTATTAAGAATGATTTTAAACACAATTTTTTGTTAGAGATTCTTGGGTATCCCCATAAGTTAGAGATTCTTGGGTAGCCCCCATAAGTTAGAGATTCTTGGGTAGCCCCAGAAGTTAGAGATTCTTGGGTAGCCCCAAAAGTTTGCTGGCTGTGGTCATGGATCAGTTCATTCAAGCTGACAGTTCAAGTGTTGAGCCTAGTGGCTATGTAACTGTACATAAGAGGTCAATGACTCTCTGGATTTCACCGCAGTTACGATTTTATTATTTGTATTTCTTTATATTCCTTTTATTTGTGCATTGTTTGTTCGTTGAGGAAGGCTCTTTGCCGAAACGTTCGCTGTTTTGTTACGTCCTCCCGGGGCTCACTCATACCCCGTTTACATGTTATCCATCTATTTATAATCCTGATTGAAGTCTCACCAACATTTTGTTCACTTTTTTGTGTATCAACTTTTCCTTAAATATTTATGTATATATTTTAGAGCTGTTATCGATTAAATTAAAATTAATCGTTACCTTTTGAAAAATTACCGAATAATTAATGGATAATTTTGATTAAAGCTAAGAATAAGATGTATGACGTCATTAAACTAAAAATTTCAAGGGAAATAACAAAAACTGGCAATTCACAGCCTTTTTATTTAGATAAAAGTAGTTCAAATTAATGTCAATGAATTTAAATTGTGTTATTAATATATATAATAGCCCAGTGGTGTGGGTTTGTAACGTAACGCTACAGAAGCGATGTACGACAGTCTACAGCAGTTAGTTTAGTTGAAACGCTGAGGAGCGATGTACGACAGTCTACAGCAGTTAGTTTAGTTGAAACGCTGAGGAGCGATGTACGACAGTCTACAGCAGTTAGTTTAGTTGAAA
>MUZC01001755.1:252029-263168 GCA_002072015.1 Radix auricularia | reverse complement strand
TCGCTGTTTTGACCGTCGCTGTTTTGACACAGTCGCTGTTTTGAAGTCGCTGTTATGACGATCGCTGTTTTGACTGTCGCTGTTTTGAACCCGTGCCGGATCATTTCATTGTTGATAGAATATAAAGATAGATCTAGAAACAGGACGATTGCTCAAATTGATTTTGATCGTATAACGACAGTTTTCCTTCTAAGTATGTGTAAGTCAAAGGCATTTGATCTAAAAAAATTTAAAAAATACCACACTGATATTAAATCTCATGTTTTCTTTAAAAAATTATTAGGTATACGCTGGAAAAGTTCTGTACGAACCCTACATGTGTGCAAAAAAGTAGGGTGTCATCTTGTGCGTCCCAAAATAAGTATTTCCTGCTAGTTGAAGACTGAAAAATACTAGGACACTAGTAAAATATCCAAAAATTATCATAACTTTTCACTCCGAAGCTCACGAGATTTTTTTTTTCTTTTTTTTTTTTCATTTTTTAAAAAAAATAAACTAATGAAAAATACATTGCTACCGCTATCGGGCGGTTTCACCGAGGGGTCGGGGAACAGAGGTCAATTATCTATTTGGGGTGAAAGGGGAACTCTTGGGGGTAATGCTGAATCATTGTGGGGATACAAAATTCGCTAGAATCCGCTCCTTTGGGGTAACAATAATATTAACATAAACTGTTATAATTTTAAATAGGCACATTTATCATTATATCTAGAATGGACAGGGGCGTTGGACCAAAAACCAATCAAATAATTATTTCAAACTTAATACGTGTATCATTTTATAAAATAGATTCCTGCCCCCCCCCCCCACCAAAAAAATGAATATTCCATGTCGTTTTGACTTAAAATATCTTCACATAATACTATTCGCATCATTTTTACACACATATCATGATTCTAAAATTCACCAGTTGCTTTTGGGAAGGGGGGGAGGGCTTACGCCATTCCCCTAGATCCCCGACTCATGTAGGAATGTGGGAAGGACCTCGAGTCTGGGGGAGGGGGGTGACGCACAAATTAACTTGAATATTGTGGGATAACGGGTAAAAAAAGTTCGCAAGAGAACTAAACGGAGCGGCGGATACATCACACATGCTCTGATGTCAACATCAAACGACGCTAAGTAATAATTTCATACGTTCTCTTGTGGGTTCTCAAATATAAGTACATGTATTATAATTAATTTAATTTTGATTTCGTGATAACTTACGCCAATCAGAGTCTGATGGCGTACCGACAGCACTTTGAGAAGCATTGATGGTTTTAAAAAGAAAAAAAAGTTATAAAATAAATTGTAAGCCAACAGATGTTTCAGTGGAAGTTTTTGTTTAAATGTGACGTCACATTTCTTCAACCCCCCTCATTCCCCCTCGTCACGCATCGTCACAAAAGTGTGACCCCATTCCCCCCAGGTGCGTGACGTCATTTATGGACGGCCCCTTATTGTTTAAATTGTGTCTTTATTTGTGGGGTTTCACATACGAAAATCTACATGCGTTGACATCAGCTTTATGCTGTCTGCATGTTAGAGAAGTTCAAAATAGTGCATCTTCTAGGATGATATCATATTAATAAGTGAGAACGTTTGTGTATGGTGTCATGACTCTACGGAGACAACTGTGAAGGTTTAAATTAGTTTAAGACGAGTTGTAGAACTTATGATGACGTGCATCGGCTGCCAGTGTAATGCGAGCTTTGAGCTACAAAGCGCTCTCTTCTGTTTGGCTAGAGTGTTCGGCCTAACAGCGTTATGTCAGCACAATAGAGCAATGTGTGGATAGAGATGTCTAGCAATCTGAGAGTGTTCAGCCTAACAGCGTTATGTCAGCACAATAGAACAATGTGCGGATAGAGATGTCTAACAATCTGAGAGTACAGTTCGAGGTCAAACGGCATCTTATTGTTACTGAGATTATTTATATTTTTTTTGTATCTCTTTACTTTTATTATTTCATTTTTCTTGTGAGTTTCACAATTATGACCCGGAAGTTCCTGTTTAAAAAGATGAACACAATAAAGTGACTTGCGCTGTCGAGGTAATCAAGCAAGCAACCCATTTTACCCAACAGCCAGCTCTCGTTCTCCGTGACACTTTTGAACATGAAGACGTACTCGACGGCGTGAAAGAGGCAAAACTTTACGCAGACGGCAATCAAAGTTCGGGACAGGCCCAGGGAATGGGCCCCCCTCAGAGCTGAAGTTAACCGCCTCCTGTTCCTCAGAATGAAGCCCAGCTTCACGCTGATCGCGACCGTTGTAAAGAAAATAAACGTTACGGGAATAAACGAGCTGAGGCCATCGGTGACCAGATTCAATCGATACAAACGGTTGTCCTCTTCGTAATCAGTGAATAATCCGAACCGATCGGCTTCTTGGTAGTAGACTTCGTGAGCCTGGCCGGCCCTTAGGGACAAAATAAGAAATGGCAGCCATAACAGATGCACGAATATCACCATGACTAGTGTCCTCTTCAGATTAATAATGCGTTTAACTTTCATTGGGAAAAATACCACAACAAACCTTTCCAACGTAATTAACACACAAATTGATGACGTCACATGACGCCCATATCTGCTCGGAAAGTAAATTACTCTCGTCGCGTGGTAGCAAAAGTAAGCGAAGCCAGATTTGCCGGCCTCAAACTCCCATATGTAGTTTGTGTGTGGTACGTTTTTGTTGAAATGTCTCAACATGGAGAAAATGTTGACGGTGGGCAATAGACAACATACGCTGGAAATGGCCAGTGCTAACAGGAGAACATTTGTCGGCTTCTTGAGTCCACTTCGCTTGAGTATTATCCCGGTGAAGACGTTTCCGGTTAGACCCAGAAAGCCTAAAACAGGATACAGTAACACTTCACAGTATGCTTTGAAGTAATACGCGTTGATTAACAGGTGTTCATCACTTCTTCGTCTGCGTCGATGACTAAGAGCCTGCCTCTGTTTTTGTGGGTATACCGGACGTGACCTGGCTACTTGTACGATGGGCAAAACTTGAGTAAAGGCAAGAAAGAGATAGATGATTTGTCAATTTTACTATGAACAAGTTATCATTTTAAAATTCAGATTCAAAAAAATTAATTAATAAATAACTTTTTATTTTCTGACACTTCAATCCTTTTTACACTGAAACTGAAAAAAAATTACCTTTGTAAGAAGAATTTGATAATCGTACACAGCTGCCATTGTCTGAATGGGGCACATTGAAATCTGACAACGTGAGAAACATTGGCAGTGTAGCCAAGATCGGCTCCACTGTTAGCGAGAACTCCGTCATCAGTAATATGACACTCACAGTGTAAATAACAAGCATGGTGTTTGTTCTTATTTTAGCATTGAATGTGTTAATATATCTATTTCAACCTATAGGTTAACTTTGCCATGTTTTGATACAATCATTTTTGTTGAACTCAACTATGCGTTTTTGTCGGGTTCTTTTACCATTAATCTTAACTCGGGAAAGTTTCAATTTTAAGATTTTATATTATAATCACATCTGTGAATGATAAGAAACCTGGCTCTTAGAAATGAACCATATTTACTTGTTTTCAGCTATTTTTTTTAAGCATCGTCACTTCAAAAATACAAATAAATTATAGAGTATGATCAAATATTTTTACAGCCCTATTAATTTATGAAAATTAAAAACAAACTTTATTAGCATTGGGTTTAGAAAAACAATGCAAATCCTTTTTAAAATACCGCTGTTAAACCTTTTTAAATATTTTTATACACAGAAAGTTTAGAGGCTTTCTGATTGGTTGAAGACAACACGTGTTTTAAATTATCATTTCAAAAGCTGGTATGCAATAAGGTATCAAATTATTTGTCAACAATCATCTAAGGCTATTTAGTCTTTGTTTTCAAGTTTTCTCAATATAAAAGCCATTACGTCGTGGTAAAATCTTAAACAACTCACACATAAAACTTCTGTCATCTTTCATTTTTGTCGTGCGCGTGTTTCAGATTCGAATTTCTCGTATTTAGAAACAAACAGAAGCACGGCTTGGTCAACAATGGGGGAATAGAAAGGGGAGACACTGATCAAAATGGACGGGCTATTCAAATGCCAACCACTTTCTCTTGGGTTTCTGTGACGTCAATGTCAAACTTTGCTATGCGTCTGTTTGTGTCTAATGGAATCGTGCTAAAGCGGCGCGGGGCGAGTGGGAAGAGTGGGGCGAGTGGGAAGAGTGGGGCGAGTGCAGCTCGTGTGAGCGTAAAACAAGACTTCAGCACGTCTTTGCAGGATATTGTGTTACAGCAAGATAATCTCTTTGTCATATTAAAAACACGACAGTATTTCAACAAGGCCGATCACTAAATGAGCCAGATTTTTAAGTCCGATTACATCAAACATTTTGGGTTCAAACACATGACATACTCATAGAAAACAAAAATGGTTTAAATAGCACCCAAAAAGTTGTAAAATAGCAGAAAACGGCATAGACTACTTAATAATATTTTTTTTGTATTTTCAGTCACATTTGGTGCGTAAATTGTTTAGAAAAAAATTCTGAATCTGAAATACAAATTCAGCGTATCTTGTTCAATATCACCCAAATGATTTTTGCGCAAAATAAAAAGAAATGTTTATGTTGAATCAAAATTTTACTTTCTCGTATCCGGTGTAGTATTGTAATCATGTGCACAATCTACATCGAGATTATAACGAATCTCCACGTTTTGCACCTTCCTGAGTCGGCGAACAACAGTTTTGAATTATTGTGTGTGTGCGTGTGTTGTTTTTTTCTGTGTGTGTGCATGTGTTGTTATTGTGCGTGTGCGTGTGCGTTTTTGTGTGTGGGTATGGGGAGACACGATAGCCGTGTATCTTTTCAGTTACGAAAAATAAATTCAAATATATTTTTTACATATCTACGCTCGTTTCTAGTAACTGGAAGTGTTCTATTTAGAGCCTTCCGGCCAACAAAGAGTGGTGATTTTTAACCAAAAAATTACCAGTAAACTTTACGGGAAGAAACTGAACTACTTCCTAAAGTTTCCTGGTGATCAGCTGAATAGTGTAAAAATGCATAAAGGACAAACATACACATTTATTTTGTTTACATCTTTCATTTAATTTTTTCTCCAAAAATAATTTTAAAAAAATAGTTTGCTCAAATAATGACGTCATACATTCAACCCTTTCTGTTATAATCGAATATACTACGAGAGAGTTTATGAGAGCTCACTCCCGCTTTATTATTTGAACAACATCACAAGATATTTTCAACGTTTATGATTGTTTCTTTCAATAATAAGACCCTTTCCTGCGTGACACAGTTTAACTTGGAAATGAACGAAAGGCGGTATGTCCTACGTATATCAGCTATTGACGAGACTCACCACTAGAAGGACGCAATATCTCTCATGCATCATTTTCTTTTAATACACCAGAACTTTGTCAATACTTTTCATAAGATTCAAATAACTTAATACGTATACCTTTGTATATGTGACATTTTTTTTAAATTGTGTAGAAGAAACGCATGCCTTCAAAAAAGATCATTCATAACTTAATTAAAACAAAACATATTATGACATGGATGGTGTACATTAACTGCTTTCATCAGTCAAATAAATGTCGTAGTGTTAGTCCTGAAAGTAAAGTTTGAATTACTTTGAATAGAGGCGTTAAAGGTCATTAAGAATTACTTTATTTTCTTAATCGTTACTTTTTACACAAATATTATAATTTTCTTTCTAAACGATATGTTTTTTTTTAAAAATGATATCCCATTTCAATCTCGATATCACAACACACATTATTTTTAGACTTTAGACAAACAATTTTGATATTTTAAGCTCTTAATATTCTAAAACGTTTTGGTGCTTAAAAATATTACACTGAATTTGAAAATTCAACACTTTAAAATTTCGTCCCACATGCCAATTCATCTTTTTTTATCAAAAAAATAAAATACAAAGACAATGGCAGAAGAAACCTCAAACTTCCATCATCAATTTCCAGCGTAGCCCCAAAACAGTTTACATTTTATTTCGGTGGCAAGTCTTAGGCTTAAATTATTCCTACAGTAGGGGAATTTTACCCCAAAAATGTGTAAACTGTTATCATTAAAAATGTGAGAGATAAAAAAAAAAACACGGTTAACCCCTCGGCAATGTAGAGTGTAGACTGTAGACCATGGTGATAATGTGGGTGATCTACCCCTTGTAGTGAAATTAGGGAATGAATTAGATGCTAAATGACATGGTAAAGGTAATGCGTGCTACGTGTACTAATTCCCAATTCAAATATGATTACTTAGAGATTATTTCTATTAATTTTAGTGGTTTTAAAATATCGCTATGACGCAAATCTAATAAATAAAGCTGAAAGTTTGTTTTTTTGTTTGTTTGTTTGTTTGTTACCAATACAGTTCCACACCTTTGGACCTAGGGTGCTGAAATTTTGCATGATACCCCAGTTTGACCCAGGAGAGGTCATAGGCTATGTTTCAACCCCAGGTGACCACCCCTGAGGTCAGGGGGGCCATTATTTTGCTTTTTTCCTTATATGAGCTATATAAAAAATGAAAATGACTAATTCTCCTATTTCGCGTGTAGGTGAAAGCATGGAACTTTGGGTAGTTGTTAAGTACACTTCTTCAATGGTAACAAGCAAAAACAATATTTAAATTATCACTTACAGGGGTCCGGGGGCCCAAATGTAGTTTTTTTTTTCTTATGTTAAAAACTGACTCATCACGAATTAACCAACTCTCCGTGTAGGTAGAAGCATGACACTTTGGTAAATTGTTGAGTAGCCTCTCGGAACGATTATTGGCGTTAATTTTTTTCTAGAAATCACACTCATGGGGCCCGGGGGCCCAAAACTATTTTTAAATACTGAAATCGCTACTTATCCACTTTCCCGTGTAGGTAGAAACATGAAACTTTGGGAATTTGTTGAATACACTCCCGCGATGATAAAATGTAAAAAAAAAAAAAAATATTTAAAGTATCACTCATTGGGGGCGGGGGCCGAAATGTATTTTTTCTGATATAAAAACAGACTCATCACTAATTCTCCGATTTCCCGTGTGGGTAGAATCATGAAACTTTGCAAAGTTGTTGAGTAGCCTATTGTGACTGTAATTGGCGGAAATAAAATTTTTAATTCACACTCATGGGGCCAGGGCCCAATTAAAGTTGTTTCCTTATATGGGCTTTATAAAAGTTGAAAATCACTAATTCTCTTATTTCCCGTGTAGGTAAAAACATGAAAATTTGGTAGTTATTCAGTACACTTTCACAACTGTAACAAGTGAAAACAATATTTAAATTCTGACTTACTGTGGGCCGTGGGGGCCCAATTGTATTTTTTCTTATATAAAAACTGATTCATCACTAATTCTCTGCTTTCCTGTGTAGGTAGAAGCATGAAACTTTGCAAAGTTGTTAAGTAGCCTATCGTGACAATGATTGATGGAGAAGAATTTTTAAATTCACACTCATTGGGGCGGGGGCCCAAAAATGTTTTTTCCTTACATGGACTATATAAAATATGAAAATCACTAATTATCCTATTTCCCGCGTAGGCAGAAGCATGAAACTTTGTGAAGTTGTCGAGTACACTTCCACGATGGTAACAAATGAATTTAATATTTAAATTATCCCTTCCTGTGGGCCGTGGGCCTAAATAAGTTTTTTTCCTTATATGAAATTTATAAAAACTGAAAATCACGAATTCTCCACTTTCCCGTGTAGGTAAAAACATGAAAATTTGTGTAGTTGTTCATTACACTTCCACGATGGTAACAGGTGAAAACAATATTTAAATTCTCATTNTGTTTTTTTTTTCTTATATTAAAATTTTACTCATCCCTCATTCGTGTAGGTAGAAACATGAAACTTTGATAAGTTGTTGAATAGCCTCTGCAACGATTATTGGATTTTTTTTATAAATAGAATTTACTTTCGTGGGGGCTTGGGGCCCAAAAACTTTTTTCTTTTGGATGGTAGCGGGCAAACGTATCACTCCATTGTAGTTTTGTTTACATTATATTAGCTAAATTACAAATAAAAAAAACTTTGGATACTGTGTAAATGTATTTCTACAAAACTTGAAAGATAAAAACTTGATGTCCTATATTAAAATTCGTTAGGTCATTAAAATTATATTTTTTAAATCTTTTGTAGCCCTAGGCCCCTAATCTCTTTTTCGTTAACATTTAAAACATTTCAATCATTCGATTACACTCGATTTTTTAAAACAAATTATAACTAACAATTATATTCATCATGATCCAAATTGAAATAAGCTGTTGTTTTGAAATATACATTTTACACCCATAGGGCCCCCAAACCTTATTTTAGTTTTTTTTTAAAAATAAGTTTTAATAGTAAAAACACCTTTGAGGGCTGGGTTCCCCCCGTATGCCATTTTTTAACATTAGTTATATAAAAGGTAATTTTAAAAAGTGTCTACAGAGTAAATTGATTAATTATTGACCATATGTGCTTTGAAAAAATAATAAAATTTCCAATGGGGTAATAAATTCTAACGTATGTTCCAAGACGGTTTAGTTAATATATTTAGTATATCCATCATGATCCAGATAGAAATCAAAGGGGTTTTGAATTAGTGTTTACCGGTTCTAAATGCTAAGTGAAATCATATGTTACCGCTGCCAAGCGCGGGTAATTAGCTAGTAATATATAAACTAGCTTAAAGATGTCCTTTGAACGTGTATATTCAAATATCTTGACTCGTTATTGAAATACCTAAGGTCTATATATAAATTACATAGTTTATATTTTATTTATAACAAATTCTATTAATTTTTAAAAAGTAGCAATAATTTTGTCAATTTGTCCATAAAGTATTAATTACCTTGAACTGTAATTTGAGATAAATATCCAACATTTTATTATATTAACAGAATATGACGCTGATAAAATTATCTGTTCTTAGAATTTTCAGGTCTTGAAGATCTTTGGTAGACAATGTCAATTTTAGTTTTGTATGATTTTGCGTCTTTTTTAAATCTTTATTTTTTAATTAATTTTTATTTAAATTCTTAAGTATTTCTTTTTAAATAAGTTTCATTTAACTTTGATATTTTAAATTAAAATTGTTATAACTGATGAAAATAAAGCAATTTGAAAAATGTATGACACAAATTATGGGCCGTCCATAAATGACGTTACGCGATTTTGGCCGATTTTCAACCCCCTCCCCCCCTACGTCACGCGTCGTCACAAAATCGTAGGANCCCCCCCCAACCAAAAAAACAAAACAAAAAAAAATCAACAACACACAAACACTTTATTTTCTATTTGAAAATAAGTATGTTTCAAATCAATTTTTTGTCATTTAAGTATTTATTTAGTGTAAGTCTACATTGTAATATTGTAACACACGTGAAGCTATGTAAAAGACATTAAACAAATTGTAAGCCAGGGATTCTCAAACTTGTTTGTATCACACGACCGGCAAGAATTTTTCCATTTTACCAGGTACCATTGCATTCTTTTCCCGTTTTGACATGATTTTCTCTGTACTGATTTGATAGCAAAATGAGCCCCTACACAGCTTAAAGCCCTATAAGATTAAGTTTGAATTAGTCTTGTTTAATATATTACATTTTTTTAAAAAATGTTTAGTTGCCAAGACATAGCAAGACTGCTAACGAACAATGCAACGGTAATGTCAAAAACCATTTGATGTGATTAACCTTCGCGATTAAGCTCGCGTATGTGACTATTGATATTACAAGGATAATTGCATTGTTGTTAGACCTAGAATATATAGTTACAATACCATTCCTCAAATTATTTTCGATGTTGTAGTGACAGTCTTCCTGCTAAGTATATGCACATCAAAAGCATTTTATCTAAAATTATCACATTGATATCACATCTCATGTTTTCTAAAAAAAATTATTAGGTATGCGCTGGAAGAGGAATATGGCGAGTACTGAACAAACCCCACATTGTGCAGGAAAGTAGGGTTTCATCTTGTGCGTTGCAAAATACAGTAATTCTTGCAAGTCGAGGACTGAAAAAATACTATGACATTATTAAAATATCCAACATTATCAAACTTTTACTAGGGGTCGGTAAACATCGATAAATTGTCTCATTTGGGGTAAAAAGGGAACTCTAGGGGGTAATGCTGAATCATTGTGGGCATAGAAAATTTGATAGAATCCGCTACTTTTGGGTTATGTAATTGTTAACATAAACTTTTATAATTTTAATATTTAGGTATCCTATTGAACCGGTCCGTTTTTTCAAACCGTTTAACCGGCCTTCAAAAAACGAAATGTGTTAACATCCGTAGATTATATTTTATTTTAATGCATACAAATTAAACAATGACTATAAATCATTACTGTTCACTTCTTTGTATATATTTTTTTAAAGTTATTTTATAATAATATTTTTAAAATGTATTTTTTTAATCCCTTAATTGGCTGACGGGCATCCCGTAAGAAAGAGGTCGGCGAACAGGGGTAAATTAGATCATCTGGGGTCTAAAGGGAATTCTTGGGGGTAAAGCAGACTCATTTGGGACATATAACATCCACTATGCTCCACTAGATATATTCAAATACGTCATGTGCACGTGTACACTTGGAACATATGCCCACCATTGAACCAGTTCCTTCAAGAAAATGCATTTGTTAAATTTGTCATCTATGTAGATTTCTTATTTACGTACTATACGAAGACACCTAAATCCACCCTACTTTCATTAATATTGACACGAGTGACAATAATCTTAATCAACATGACTGGACTGTATCAACTATCATTTCTGTCATATTTAGAATTAATGCCTTAAAAACTGAGTCCAGAAGAAAGTTGTTTTGTGCTCCTCTCGAATTGTGATGTCGAGAATTTGATGCATTCAATAAAGTTAGTGAATACTTTTGACTAATTTTAAATGGACACATTTATTATTATATTTAGAATGGCCAGATGCGTTTGACCAAAAACCATTCGAAAAATTATATCAAACTTAAAACGTTTATAATTGTATCAAATAGATTCCCCCACCCACCCCTAAAATGGATATTCCGTGTTGTTTTGACTTAAAATATCTACATATAATCCTATTCAGATATTTTTTTAGACACTTGTCCTGCTTGTAAAACTCACCAGTTGCAATCGGAAGGGGGGGGGGGGGG
>MUZC01001755.1:235427-246986 GCA_002072015.1 Radix auricularia | reverse complement strand
GTGGGGGCAGGAGGGGTTAAAGAGTTGGGGATTTCAGGACTGACACAGAAAATTTGTTACCTCCCTTTGAATATAAAAAAAACCTTCTAAAATAAATGCCTGGTTCTAAAGACTCATTAGTCCCACTTACCCCACGGCACTTGTAACACGTAAGGTCCTGCAGGACGTAGGCCATGGACTTCCTCTGTAAGACATCCACCAAGGTCTGCTCGATCTCGGATGAGTCGTACTCACTCTTACACTGAGGACACACCCAGGCGCTGAGGACAGAGGTCATCATGACATGAAAACTCAACCCTCACACTCCCATCATCACGTTTAATAGTCACAATCATTGGTCAAGTTTTTAACTTTTTATAAAAATAAACATCTAGTCATTTTAAAAATTATATGTCATCATTAAAATAAATGATTTCCTTGAAACAAATGATCGACCATTTAAAAAGACATGTTATCTAATTAGTTCCTCAGTTGAGCCTTCTCGTCCATGAGGGACATCTACCCACCATCGTCGGCGTCTGCACTTCCTCCTAGGACATAGGCCACCTACAAGAGACCTCCAGGCATCTCTGTCCTGGGCCAGTTAATTAGTTCATCAACTGCCAAATAAATTTTTATAATTTCAGCTAGTTACCTGGCCATGTCGCCACCTATCTTTTCAGACTCATCACGGCAGAGGTCAAGGTCACGTATCTGATTGCAACCCTTGCAAATCATCTGCAAAAAAAACAATTTACAGCTGCTATAAAAAACAAAGTGAACAATATGGGGGATGAGACTGCAATCAGGATTTTAAATAAGTAAATGGAAAAGACGTAAAAAAGGTAAGGGTTAGCCTGACAGGACGTAACAAAACAGCGAAAGGTGTGGCAAAAAACCCTTTTCAACGGAAATACAATACACAAGTAAAACGAATATAAAAAATAAAAACTTAGCTGCGGTGAAATAATAATAAAATCCAAAGAGTCAATGAAATAAGAAGCAAATACTGAAAAATCAGCAGAAACGATTAGCAAATATCTTCTACGGGGCTAACACTTGACTCTCTCTCCCTCACGTCATATTTGGTCCTGATATCTACTACAACCAAGTGCCACTGAAATGGGCATCTGGCTACAAACTTGAATTCAACTAAAGCTCGACCTCTTCGTGTCAACTACCCCAAAATTTGAACCAATCATATCCCATGTCTCATTCAATGTTCGCTCTAAGAGTTCATTGGTCCGTGTGCAAAGTAAAAAAAAACCGCGTATGCAAAGTTGCACAGCGTCTGTTTTTTGAGCAATAGTTTACAACAAAATTTGCTGCGCTGTAAATCTAAACTGCTTCACTGCGTCAGTCAGATATCTGTGTGGCCATGCAGCCTAAAGGAAACATTGCTCCCATCTCCCTACCCCCTCCTCACGACATCTATTCTCACCTCTGGTAAAACAAACGACAAACAAGGGTTGACGAAATCAGCCTGGGGAGAGAACTCTCCTACACCAATCAGTTTGAGCAAGTCTCGCTTCAGCTTTTTCACCTGGATCGTGATGTTGCTGTCGAGTGCCAGGACCTGCGTGGTCAGACAAAAACTGGGATTTAGTAATGTGAATGTGAATGAGTCAGTTGCGGTGGATGGAATCAATTTCTTTAAGCCTGTTAAAAGGTTGATTGAAATGTACCACATTTTGTGTAATATAGTTAATATCACATTGTTACAGCACATATCACATTGCTACAGCACATATCACATTGTTATAGCTCATATCACATTGTTACAGCACATATCACATTGTTACAGCTCATATCACATTGTTACAGTTACAGCTCATATCACATTGTTATAGCTCATATCACATTGTTACAGCTCATATCACATTGTTACAGCTCATATCACATTGTTACAGCTCACATCACATTGTTACAGCTCATATCACATTGTTATAGCTCATATCACATTGTTATAGCTCATATCACATTGTTACAGCTCATATCACATTGTTACAGCTCATATCACATTGTTTTAGCTCATATCACATTGTTATAGCTCATATCACATTGTTACAGTTACAGCTCATATCACATTGTTATAGCTCATATCACATTGTTATAGCTCATATCACATTGTTATAGCTCATATCACATTGTTACAGCTCATATCACATTGTTACAGCACATATCACATTGTTATAGCTCATATCACATTGTTACAGCTCATATCACATTGTTACAGTTACAGCTCATATCACATTGTTACAGCTCATATCACATTCTTACAGCTCATATCACATTGTTAAAGCTCATATCACATTGTTACAGCTCATATCACATTCTTACAGCTCATATCACATTGTTACAGCTCATATCACATTGTTAAAGCTCATATCACATTGTTACAGTTCATATCACATTGTTACAGCTCATATCACATTGTTACAGCTCATATCACATTGTTACAGCTCATATCACATTGTTACAGCTCATATCACATTCTTACAGCTCATATCACATTGTTACAGCTCATATCACATTGTTACAGCTCACCATAAAGTAGACCTAAAAATAACAGCTATAAGATATTAAGTGATTGTCAGAAACTATCAAAGTTTGTCTAAGAGAGTTGTGTGCATAGTCACCAGGTGCAAACAACAGTTTGCCAGGTGCTAACAACAGTTTGCCAGGTGCTAACAACAGTTTGCCAGGTGCTAACAGTTTACCAGGTGCTAACAACAGTTTGCCATGTGCTAACAACAGTTTGCCAGGTGCTAACAACAGTTTTCCAGGTGCTAACAGTTTACCAGGTGCTAACAACAGTTTGCCAGGTGCTAACATTTCCATCTTCTGATATGAATTTAATGGACACAAACCTCACAAATACTTTTGATGAATTCCAAGGCTGGGTTAGAGAGTTTTAGGTGTGACCCTGGCAGGTGGGGGAAAAGGTCACCTTCACCTTCATGGGAAACAGGAAACTTCTTTTTCAGTTTCTGGGTCAATCTGAAAGGTCACGGACATAACACAAAATATTTGGAAAAATGTGCATTATGTTGTGTTTTTTTTTTTAATTTTTACAAGCTAAAAACTTAAGACCAGTTCTAAATTAAATTTTAAGTAAAAGAAAATTTAATTGTGCTTTTCAGTGAGATGATTTTAACAAAATAATATAACACTTACGAAAACAGGTGGTGAGTGAGGTCCCCTTGAATCAAGCCTTGTGAGAAAGCAACTATGGATGGAAGGGTGGTAACATCAACTGGTCTCTGTAGAAGAAAACACATAACAATAACAAGATATAGAGCGAGGGATATTTTATCAAAGTGGTTCACTTGTGCAAAGCTCATTACACACAAACTGACCTGAGTTTGGCTACTAGAGTTGGTCGACACACAAACTAACATGAGTTTGGCTACTAGAGTTGGCAGACACACAAACTAACATGAGTTTGGCTACTAGAGTTGGTCGACACACAAACTAACATGAGTTTGGCTACTAGAGTTGGTCGACACACAAACTAACATGAGTTTGGCTACTAGAGTTGGCAGACACACAAACTGACCTGAGTTTGGCTGTTAGATTTCCTCTTGACGGGTGTGTCACCTGGGGTTGTCTTAGAGTCCTCCAGGATTTGTTTGTACATGGCCATAACGTAGCCTGCCACCAGCATCTGGGGAGGATGTGGACATGGAGAACATTAAAACATAACACCAGCATCTGGGGAGGATGTGGACATGGAGAACATTAAAACATAAATCTTGTGTTCAGTAGTTTCATTATGAGGAAATATTTAGGTGCAGGTTATTATTTGATACTGCTGAGACTAAAACACTAAACTAAATTTTCTGTTAGGTTATTTGTGGTGTGTTTTTGGTCAGCTTTCACGTCCACACACAAACTTCTTAATGTAAACCTAATTACGGTGGAACCTCTCATAACATGTAATTCGCAAAACGAACACACACAAAAAAAAAAAAAGAAAACCTTGCTCCCTTAACAAGCAAATAATTCCCATAATGAGAGACGCAGAAAGGGGAAGTCCCTGTTTCTTGGAAATTCATTTGTAAGCCGGCACTTCCACCTCGATCCATTAGTAAGTGTTTAGCACTCTGTCGGTTAGCACATTGTTTTCATGTGTGATCATCCATTTTTACCAATTTTGAATTCGGACAGTATTTGTAATTTTTTTTACATGCGCATTGTAATAACCTGTCCTAAAATGGCTTTGAAAAAACAAACAACAAACTAGATGACAATCATAAAAGAGAAAAAAAACCTGTTGAAATGACACATAATATCATTGAAAAGCAAGATTTCCGCTCATTGACTCTTTGGATTTCACCCCTGCTAAGATTTTATTTTTTATTCATTTATATCCGTTTTATTTGTGTACTTTTGTTTGTTGAGGAAGGCTCTTTGCCAAAACATTCGTTGTTTTGTTACGTTCTGTCAAGCTCACTGAAATCCACGTTAACATATTATTGATCTACTAATTGAAAAGGAAAAACAAGGTGTGAGCGTGGCTAATCTAGCACACATACTAATGTCGGACATCAACAATCTGCACTATTCTCAAGAACAAAAACAAAATTAAGGCGATGGATGTGTAAAAATGGAGTGTCAAGAATGTCTACGAAACGCTTACGAAACATTTTCATCACATTTTGAAGCTTCAGCAAAAACAAATGTCTTTAGACAGTTTTCTGTTTAAAAAGAATTAATTATTTGTCATAAATTCGATTTTTTAATAAGTTTCTTTGTTTCAAATCCAAATAGTTTTCTAGTTGTTTCACTCTTTAACAATTCATAAGTAATTTCATTTGAAATAAATGATAATAAAAATTGTTGAAAAATGATTATTTTCTCAGCATGGAACAATTATTGTATTTTACATTGATTTGTATGGGGAAAACTTGTTTCATTTAACCAGTGTTTCACTTAACAATGAAGACTCAGGAACAAATTATGCTCATAATAACAGGTTTCACTGTAATCTATTTTCTCAACAAAAAAATCAAATAAAATGTTCTCTTTTTTTTAAAAAAAGTTTAAAAAAACAAACTTACATTAAAATTACTTTGGCATGCTCCAGCCTCAGGTAAAAAGCTGGCAATGTTCCAGTGCATGTCTGTCCGAGACTGGAATTGAAAACATTGAGTGTAAGAAGGGTTACCAGGCCAAGAGCTTAACAAATTTTCTACTGGCTGACTGTACAACTGTCTATGAAATGTTACATAATAACTTTTATCAGGGTATTTCATGTCTAGACTTTATATCCAGTTACCTGTAGTTTTAGTTAATTTAAAGCAAGTCTATCCCTGGAGTTTTAGTTGATTTAAAGCAAGTCTATCCCTGGAGTTTTAGTTGATTTAAAGCAAGTCTATTCCTGTAGTTTTAGTTGATTTAAAGCAAGTCTATTCCTGTAGTTTTAGTTGATTTAAAACAAGTCTATCCCTGGAGTTTTTAGTTGATTTAAAGCAAGTCTATCCAAACAGTAGAAAGAAAATAAACTGAATTTTAAGTTAAAAAGTTTTGACTCAATTTGGCGAAGATCTTATTACAAAATGCTACCTCAAGGTCATCCCCGTCATCCTCTTCTTCTATTTCTTCATCCTCTTGCCTCTCTTTGGGTTCTAAATCGGTCAGTTTTCCCAGGATGCCTCCTCTGTTGGCCTAATAAAATAACGAAAAATATTTAATGACAACTTATACAATAAAAAAAGAAATCTGAATATGATACATATATTAAGTCTTTTTCTTTTCCTAATTGGAATAAAATGTGCTAATCAATTAAGGGTGTACCAGATTTCGGATTTGACAAATCCGTCCAATTTTTCAAATCCCTCTCCATTCAATTTTCATTTCATAAATCTGGCCAAATCCGCACCCGGGGGGGTTTTAAAAATTTGAATCTGGTACACCCCTTTAATCTGGTCTGGTACACCCCTATAATCTGGTAAACTTCTATAATCTGGTACACCCCTTTAATCTGGTCTGGTACACCCCTATAATCTGGTAAACTTCTATAATCTGGTACACCCCTATAATCTGGTACACCCCTATAATCTGACACAACCCTACAATCTGGTACACCCCTATAATCTGGTACACTCCTATAATCTGACACAACCCTACAATCTGGTACACCCCTACAATCTGGTACACCCCTATAATCTGGCACACCCCTATAATCTGGTACACCCCTATAATCTGGTACACCCCTATAATCTGTTACACCCCTACAATCTGATACACCCCTATAATCTGGTACACCCCTATAATCTGTTACACCCCTATAATCTGTTACACCCCTATAATCTGGTACACCCCTATAATCTGGCACACCCCTACAATCTGGCACACCCCTACAATCTGGCACACCCCTACAATCTGGCACACCCCTACAATCTGGCACACCCCTATAATCTGGTACACCCCTATAATCTGGTACACCCCTATAATCTGTTACACCCCTATAATCTGGTACACCCTTATAATCTGGTACACCCCTATAATCTGGTACACCCCTATAATCTGATACACCCCTATAATCTGGTACACCCCTATAATCTGGTACACCCCTATAATCTGGTACACCCCTATAATCTGTTACACCCCTATAATCTGGTACACCCCTATAATCTGTTACACCCCTATAATCTGTTACACCCCTATAATCTGGCACACCCCTATAATCTGGCACACCCCTACAATCTGGTACACCCCTATAATCTGGTACACCCCTATAATCTGGTACACCCCTATAATCTGTTACACCCCTATAATCTGGTACACCCCTATAATCTGGTACACCCCTATAATCTGGCACACCCCTATAATATGGTACACCCCTACAATCTGGTACACCCCTACAATCTGGTACACCCCTATAATCTGGTACACCCCTATAATCTGGTACACCCCTATAATCTGGTACACCCCTATAATCTGGTACACCCCTATAACCAATAAACCAAATTTTATGAACAGTAACTCTCACTTACGGGATCCATCCAAATCAGAAATTCCCAACACTTGTCAAAGTCCATGCCAATCATTCTGAAGAGTTCTCTGTTCCTGATGGAGGTTGTGATGTACTCAACATATCCTATTGCGTCATCAATGCGACGCTTTTTGGTGCACACAATCAGGCGATTGAAATTGGCGTGCACAATCACAGAGCCTAATCTCTTGAACTCTGCTATCAGCTGCAAGGAAAGAATAGTGGGAAATGAACTTACTACTAGAGCTAATCCTATTTTATATGAACAATTCAAAAACTTGTCGAAAATGAATTTAACATTGAAAAACATAGATAGATAGACATATCTGCATATAAACACTTCTTCACTGTATAGAGTAATAGACATAGAGTGATAGACATAGAGTGATATACAGAGTGATAGAGAAAGAGTGATAGACATAGATTGATAGACATAGAGTGATAGACATAGAGTGATAGACATAGAGTGATAGACATAGAGTGATAGACATAGAGTGATAGAGATAGAGTGATAGACTTACCTGCATAAAAACTTTCTTCATCATGTTGTGTAAAGTTCTTCTGAGAGCCGGATCATAGAGGAGAGCATTGGGAGAACGAATCCACCTGCAATCCACAAAGTAAATGGGAACTTTTACTTGATATTCTTTCATTTATCCATGGATATATATACAACATTTGGAGTTTCTAAAAATTGTTGTAACAAAATAAGAACACGCTGACCTTTCTATGGTCCCAACATAAAATTGTATGGCCGATATCAATAACATAAAATTGTATGGCCGATATCAATAACATAAAATAGTATGGCCGATATCAATAACATAGAATTGTATGTCAGATATCAATAACATAAAATTGTATGGCCGATATCAATAACATAAAATTGTATGGCCGATATCAATAAATGTTGAGCTTTTTTTTTAACAGTCTTTTCAATTTTAAACATTGCAAACATCACACAGATGCCAGTTGTACCTGTAAAAGTTGAGTAGCTGACTGTCAGCGTGTTGGTTCTGATAGGATGTGATGTCTTTCAGCCAGCCTTGGACCATCAGTTTCAGAATTCTAGGGAAGCAGAAATGTACATTTTGTTAAGCTGTTCTTTTTTTAAAATTTTAAAAATTCTTTTTGGAGCTCCCTCAATATGTAAGGTATTATATTTTATAAATAAAGAAAACGTATCTGATTACTGTGATGTTTGGATAAACATTGAAAACTAAACTAAACAAAATAAAACAACATCCATGTCAATCGGCCTTGACGGCCAATCATCTTCTTGTGGGTTCAGGTTCCAGAGAGACTTGCTCATTGGAAGACCCACGTGGTTATGATTGTGAGTATTGACTGATGAAATAGGTCAAAGGTCATATTGATGTCAAAAGTCATAATGAGTTGAAGGTCACATTGGGTCAAAGGTTATATTGAGCCAACAGTCACATTGGGTCAAAGGTCATACCTGAAAGTTGTGGCACAGAGAGCCGTCTCATCGTAGCTAGCCAGCATCATGGCAGCTCCTTGACCTTGGATCATGTCCTCCAGGGACGTTTGCGGCGCATCAAAGCTGACAGCACTGGCGCCTTCTAGGTCATTGATGTGTCCCGACTGAAAGAAACAAATTAATAATGTCAAAGTCAGCAAGGCGAATCAAAATGGTTAATGTTTAAGGGTAATAAATAAAAATAAAGAAATACGGTAAAACTGATTTCTCCGGCCATGGGTGGTCACAACAGATCTTCAAATCTTTCAATCTAAACCTGCCAGTGAGATGACCCACCTCAACTATCGTGTTGACCGCCAGGCTGGTCAGCTCCACGTCCACACAGACGGTGCTGTAGGCCCCAGGGTTGTTGATCTCTACAACACTACTCTCCTCAAGCTCCATACACAACCTGGTCAAAGAGAAAGTTAGGATAACTGTAACCTGGTCAAAGAGAAAGTTAGGATAACTGTAACCTGGTCAAAGAGAAAGTTAGGAGAACTATAACCTGGTCAATGAGCAAGTAAAGATAACTATGACCTGGTCAAAGAGAAAGTTAGGATAACTATGACCTGGTCAAAGAGAAAGTTAGGATAACTATGACCTGGTCAAAGAGAAAGTTAGGATAACTACAACTTTATCAAAGTTTAAAACCTATAACGTTAACTCTTAACTCTAAGGGTGCCATAAGGATTTCAGAAAACTTCCGCCTCAGTCCCGTAAGAATTTCCCGAATTGCGATCAACTGGTTATGAAACATAAAAAATTGCGTAAAATCCATTTATATTATTATTGGGATACTGACTTCATTTTTTAGGCTAAGAATGGTTATTTTACACATCCAAAAGACTGTTTTGAGTTAAATACCATATTTACCTGTAGTTTAGTACTATTATTTTTATAATAGACCGTAGGAAAATCGCATCGTCAACAAACAAAAAAAACACGTAAAAACTTCACAAATCGAGCGATAACACTAGCGCGGGTAACGGCCGCCACTGCCAGAAGTCGAATACATCATTTTTCAAGCTTTTACTTTCGGTGATCTCATTTCTAACGAGAGTGCTATCTACGGACGCCTTACGACGCTTTGTTAATAGCAGTCAGGGGCATATTACAACGCTTTAACACATTAAGAGTTAAAGATAACAAATCAAGGGGAAAATTATTTCACAAAACACTCAAGAGGGTTGTGGGGTGGGGTGGGGGGTGGGGTAGGAGGAAGTTATCAGTCCCAGACCCACACCCTTGTAATACTGAACTTTGTCACCTCTATTTCTCTATTTGGTGTCACATTTGAGATCTGATTATGTTTGACTGGCGTGTAAGTAGTTAACCTTCTTCAAGAGTTCTTCAATTTGACAAAATGTTTTTGTAAAACATCCAAGCACATTGTGTATGTCCGGTTGTATACATTTAAAATCAATTATCAAGTATCCAACACTGTTTTGTATCTTTGATAGAAAAACTTGACCAACCTGTTGTCGTCTGCTTCCTTGCCTCCTAAATCAGGTCGGTTGGTGCTGGACGCCCACAGGACGTGGTTGTGTTTCATTGCCAGCCGTGCCAGGAAGAGATCACAGCCAAACAGGTATAGATCTTGGGGAAGGTTCCCGACAGGCACGTGGAGGTAGCGAGCATGTTCAAGTTGTGACTAAAACAAACAAACAACAAAAATCTATTGAGAAATATTCAAGTTAAATCAACGAGTCTCAATACCTGTCAGATACAAAAGTTAACAGCTTCTCTCCAAAGAAATGTTTTGTTTTTTCCCTCGGGTTCCTCAGCACCGCTTACCTGTATGTAAATGGTACTGTTGACATAATGAACTTACCTGTACATAAATGGTACTGTTGACATACTGAACTCACCTGTATATAAATGGTACTGTTGACATAATGAACTCACCTGTATATAAATGGTACTGTTGACATAATGAACTTACCTATACATAAATGGTACTGTTGACATAATGAACTCACCTGTACATAAATGGTACTGTTGACATAATGAACTTACCTGTATATAAATGGTACTGTTGACATAATGAACTCACCTGTATATAAATGGTACTGTTGACAAAATGAACTCACCTGTACATAAATGGTACTGTTGACATAATGAACTCACCTGTACATAAATGGTACTGTTGACATAATGAACTCACCTGTATATAAATGGTACTGTTGACATAATGAACTTACCTGTATATAAATGGTACTGTTGACATAATGAACTTACCTGTATATAAATGGTACTGTTGACATAATGAACTCACCTGTACATAAATGGTACTGTTGACATAATGAACTCACCTGTACATAAATGGTACTGTTGACATAATGAACTCACCTGTATATAAATGGTACTGTTGACATAATGAAGGAGCATACGCTTAGAGCCGACCCTCTGCCAGTCGAGGACATTGTACAGCGTTGGTCCGTCAGTCGACTGAATGGGGACTAGAGGAAACTGGCCGAGCTCTGGCAGAAGTCTTGTCAGTTGACCTAAATCTGAAGGAAACATTTGAATGAAATCAACGAGACTTGAGGCATGGCTGTAAGGACATTCATAGTTTGTTTTGATGAAACGCTTACAAGTAACAAGACTATAACAGATATTGTTACATATAATAGAGGTGCCATTAAGTCTACGTGGGTGAGACAGGTTCACGCCTGGGAGATAGGTTTAGAGAACAACTGTATAATAATATATATAAACAGGCTCAATGTCTTGTGTCTAAACACTTCAATGGTGCTGATCATGGTTAGAGTTCAGATGTTGCAGTTACTGGCATTTTATATGCAAGTAATACACATGATAGGAGCTACATGGAAAATACATTTATATTATAAAACGATTCGGTACTTTGGCTCCATGAGGATTAAACCAAATTCACAATTTTACATAACTGCGGAATCAGTTACTTTTACCGATTGTTATTTTTACTGCAACTTTTGATGCTTCCTTCCTTTTCTATCACCTGTTGTGGCCGACTCGTTGTCTAGGGGGAATGGAGGTCTACCCTTTACCACAGATATAAAACATCACAGTACCCTACTGGGTGTGGCGGACTCGTTGTCTAGGGGGAATTGAGGTC
>MUZC01001755.1:213326-224081 GCA_002072015.1 Radix auricularia | reverse complement strand
GTTCAAAAGGAGTACCTAATTTATTTGTGTACGTTTATATAAGAGAAGAGTTCGCTTTGTCATGAGTCATATATAGGTCACGATAGACCATTCCGAGTCCAGAAGAGAATGGTTCGGGGACAATGAGGGGATGTGTAGGTTACTTATTTGTGTAGCTTGTAAGGAAAATCAAGCAAGTGGCTTCGAAGGCACAGCATCGCTCAATCTGGGAATCACCGCAAAACGGCGTTATATTTAAACTTAAACGGTCTTTAAAAACGAACGGTCTTAACAACCTTAAGAAAGAGTGAAGAAATAGGGTCCCGATATTCCGATACGATTCTGATTAATCGTCCCATCACTAATTAACGCACAACACGTACATAAAGAAATTTCAAGCGCATGTTAATATTTTGCCGCCATATTGGTTTTCGCTTTAACTCGATCATGGGTTATGTCGATGCCATTTTTCATACCCCAACGCCGTCGACTTAAGCGGTTTCGACTGTATATATATATATACATATATATATAAACCCATTAAAGTTATAAAAATTTCACTAACAAAACGTGTACAAATGACATTGATATTTGTCAATTCCGAATTGTTCAAAAAGTAGTTAAATAATGTTAATTAAATTTACTTTACTTTACTAATTATTAGTCTTATTTTATAATTTAAAATGATTTTTTTTTCAAATTCAAATACAAATTAACTTACCTCACCTCAGTATTGAGTGTTTTAAGGCAAGGCAGGCCAGTCTTTCTTCGGGAGAAATTCATTTCCAAAATTTGTCGTAGTGGGTTTTTTTTTTTAATATGTGGTCTTATTCTATTTAATTTTTAAACAAATGTTCTAGGTCTCATCCAGAAAAATTCATTAAAATGAAGCTACTTGGACGACTAACTTCTTCGGTGACTCTAGGCTAGGCACTCTAGTCTAGCGGTCTAGCGCCAGCGGCCTAGGCCTAAAATTACTAATAATCAATTTAATCATAATTAGGAAACAATGTTCTATGTTGCGATCGAATTTCGAAGTAAATGAAATTCAACACTCTTACTCACTCTAAAAGATTTGGGTTTAACCACATGTCACTCTGATCTTTACCAATCTAATGAAATAATGGGGGAGATTTATTTAATTTTTATCTATTCTAATTCTATATGCAAATATTATTTATTAAATAACAACAGTGGTAGTTAAGCTAAACAAATAAAAACGAAAGTAGGCGATGTCTATATAAACACACAAAATGTGTGTTTAAATAGCGAAAAGGATAAAGGTTAAAGTTTGTTGTCAAGACAAACAATGTAATTCGCGCGATATCAGCTGAAACAATCGCTTGCAGTGTAACCACCTTAAAAATTACTTTTCAGATGCGCGTTCGTGCGTATACTAGATGAGCGAATTCGCGTGCAGTGTAACCACAGCCTGAACGAGTTGTGCAATAACTGTGTTTTCTTTGTCAATTTTTAGTAAATTCACTTACCATGAGTTCTAAGAAAGATAACAAGAGGAGTTAAGCAATGGGGGAAAAAATGGAACCAACCTTCGTCTTTCCCACAGGCGGCATTGGACCGAGCACCTCCCGCCAATTTTGTGGCCCCTCCTGATTTGCTGTTTCATCTTCTGACTGATCACGTTTCCTTTTATTAGCCACTGCTAATCTCCCCTGGGCAGGCAATGATTTTTTTTGAGCAGCAATGTCTTCAATATCGCCAACGGTTTGTTGTTCAGAGGAATCCTCTTCTTCTTCTATGTCCTCTGGGATCTATAAAAAGTTTCCACAGTATGATGAAACAAAGTGTACAGGAGATGCGCAAAGTGTACAGGAGATGCGCAAAGTGTACAGGAGATGTACAAAGTGTACAGGAGATGTACAAAGTGTACAGGAGATGTACAAAGTGTACAGGAGGTGTACAAAGTGTACAGGAGATGTACAAAGTGTACAGGAGATGTACAAAGTGTACAGATGTACAAAGTGTACAGATGTACAAAGTGTACAGGAGATGTACAAAGTGTACAGGAGATGTACAAAGTGTACAGGAGATGTACAAAGTGTACAGGAGATGTACAAAGTGTACAGGACATGTACAAAGTGTACAGGACATGTACAAAGTGTACAGGAGATGCGCAAAGTGTACAGGAGATGTACAAAGTGTACAGGAGATGTACACTATACTAGTGTGACACTAGAGTTGTGTTGTTTTTGTTTTACTTAAGTAATAATTACATAAAAATGTTACAGATACAATCCTAGTGCTTTAAAGTTTTAGGCATCTTAAAGGCTGGACTTTTTGTTTGTAAATAATTCAAATGAGATTATAACAAAAGGAAATATAATTTACATTGTATTAACTGCGAAATACATTATCAAACTAAAAAGTATTTCATTGAAAGAAAAAAACACATTTATTTAATTATATGACTACTATTTCTTATTTAATTATATACATACTATTTCCATGTTGTTTATTTTTAAATTGCTTGAACTAAAGCTATCTAAATAACTGACCTGTCCAATTTAATGACATGTCCAAGTAACTCACCTGCTTTGGTTTAGGTGCAAAAAGGTCATTGATTTTCCTCTGTTTAAAGACGTCATTCCTCTCTAGAAGTTTCTTTCTCAGCCAGTCAGGGTGGGGGATTCTGGGAACTGGGTTAGAGACCTAACAACCAAACATTACATGTTGACATTAAACTCATGTCTTGTTTTGTTCTTCTTAGTAAAACCAGGTCAAGGGCATACATGGATTTTAAGCTTACACAATAAATATGTGAGCACGTTCTTTCATGTTTATACAGTAAATGGAGTGACAGTCTTCTTTAAAATTAAATTATATGACAAAGTAAAGTTGAGCGACAGATTCTAGTCTCTGTGTGGGCAGGGTTTGTTCCCTTAGCTAAGGGTGTCCCTGCGTCCACCAAGCTCAGATGGATACCTAACAATAATTAGGGGAAAAAAGGCAGCTGGGCGCTGTGCCACACAACTCTCTTATAGCCTTGGATTGTGAACGCAGCATCACTTGCCAACAGGCCAGAATGGTCTGTGTGTTGTTATAAAAATATAGGAAAAAAAATCTTTTGCACAAAAGTTGCGTCAATTTTTAAAAAAAATTTAATTTTTTAAAAGGACTTAAATCAAACTCACCAACTGAAGAGCTGCAGGAGTAAAAGAACTTAAATCAAACTTACCGATTGAAGAGCTGCAGGAATGGTAATAATTTTTTGAATGCAGCCACCAAGACGCTCCACATAATATTCCCAGTCCAAAATCTGAAACAAAAGCCAAAGTTCTCAGTTTAACATGAGCCAGTGTCAAACTTAAAGTGTTATGCTTGTTATAAATTTCCATTATCTTTCCTCTTTTTGTAATCAGTTCAGCATGGACAAAAAAACAAAAACCAATGATCCACAATAAAAAAACAAAAACCAATGATCCACAATAAAAAAACAAAAACCAATGATCCACAATAAAAAAAAACCAATGACCCACAATAAAAAAAACAACCCATGACCCACAATAAAAAAAACAACCCATGACCCACAATAAAAAAAACAACCAATGATCCACAACACAACAAAATCCGAATGAGATGCCAAACAAGAATTCTTCAAATTATCAGGAAGGACAACTGTGTTTGAAACCAAATCTCTGTAGCAAGCCAGAACATGAAACCAATAACACATTCTCAGCTGGCCATTAACACACTGTCAGTTGGCCAATAACACACTGTCAGTTGGCCAATAACACACTGTCAGTTGGCCAATAACACACTGTCAGTTGGCCAATAACACACTCTCAGCTGGCCAATAACACACTCTTAGCTGGCCAATAGCACACTCTCAAGTGACCAATAACACACTCTCAGGTGGATAAAAGTTTTGGTGGTTAAGTCACTAGAAGTAAAAAGGAAATACAGAGGTGGCAAAAGAAGACTTTGCTCTCTAAAATTAACATCTAAATACAACAAGAGACAATAGCTTGAGATGAGCTGAAATCATTGACGACTTCTCTGGTTGGCTAACTGCCTTTAACAAAGGTTTCATACAGGGAGAGACGGTGTCCAATAATGAAAGAATGGGGACCTATAAAGCTGATAGAGGAACAGTTTAAACTTTTTAACAACACTTGTCTTACATCTCGTATGTCAAGGTTGGAAGCATCAGAAACTTTTAGCCATTTCTTGAGGTAATGGCGCCTCACTGTTGGCTCAGCCTGGAATATGGCAAGTGGAATGGCTCTCTCTGTCACTGGGCAGCCTTCTGGTTTCTTGGAAATGACAAACCTGCAAGCCAGGCCTGTGTCCTTGACCATCTGGTCACCAAGAAACTGAAAAGTAATGAATCACAACTTTAATTAAAAACCCTTATTCAAATGCATAGCCTAAAAATTTTCAAGTAATTACTTTGAAGAAAAAAAACAAATTGTTTTTAAATTACATTTTTTAATTTGAGAGTTTAAAGAAATTAAACTTATATGGGAATTTCAGAAAAATCTGTGACACAATTTAATTTGTCCCCATCATCTTAAAATGTCTCACCTCTGCCAGTCGTTTGGCTGTGACACAATTTAATTTGTCCCAATCATCTTAAAATGTCTCACCTCTGCCAGACGTTTGGCTGTGACACAATTTAATTTGTCCCCATCATCTTAAAATGTCTCACCTCTGCCAGTCGTTTGGCTGTGACACAATTTAATTTCCCCCCATCATCTTAAAATGTCTCACACCTCTGCCAGTCGTTTGGCTGTGACACAATTTAATTTCCCCCCATCATCTTAAAATGTCTCACCTCTGCCAGTCGTTTGGCTGTGCTGATAGAAGTAGATTTCTGACTGCCGTAGTCTTCCAGCTTCTTGGACATGCTGCGGTTCTCAGCGATCAGCTCAAATAACTCAGAATCTGGCATATTTGCTGCCTAACGTGTGGCCAGGAAAGATAATTATTTTTGTAAGAACTATTGAAGAAATTTGCTAAATTTTACCATTTAAAATCATGCAAGACCAGCTGAAGACTAAACTCTTATGGTTCTAACACAAAAATTAAAGACCAGAATTTAACTCTTAAAGCCCCATAAGGTTTTCAATAAACTTCCGCCTCATTCCCGTAAGGATTTCCAGTATTGCGATCAGCTGGTTATGAAATTTAAAAAATTGCGTAAAATTCATTTATGTTATAAATATCATACTGATTTCATCTTTTAGGATAAGAATGGTTATTTTACGTATTCAAAAATCCGTCTTGAGTTTAATACTATTTTTACCTGTAGTTAAGCACTAATATTTTTATAATAAAGTGTAGCGAAATCATATCTTAAATTTAAAAAATTTAACGTTAAAAATAGCAAAAACTTTGCGAATTGAGCAATATCACAAGCACAGGCAATGGCCGCCATTGCCGAAAGTCAAATACATCATTTTTCACGCATTGAAGAGTTTTTTTTCTTCTGTGATTTGGTTTCTAAAGAGAATTCTATAGAGGCGCGCATTACCGTGCTTTGGGGCTTTAAGAGTTAACAGCAATCAAAAAGAACATGCCAGAAAAAATTTTGTAAAATAAAACTAATTCACATAAGATTTAAATTGTTTCATTTTCAATGCTCAAAATTTATTTCAAGAGAGCAGCCAGAGCATGGTAATCTAATTTCTAGAGCATATATATTGGAATAAAACACACAAATGTTATGTCGGAGATATCCAACATTTTATCCAACCTTGCTATACAACACATCCAACCAGTAGTCTGCGACCTTGGCCACAGCTGTGTAACATTCATCCAAGGTCTTGCCCTTGAGAAAAGCCTCGAACACAGATGACTGGAAGATCTTGATCAGCTCCAGTTCTCCACGACGTTTAACCTCAAACCCCTAAAATGAAAGAATCAGAGAGACTGGGGTTAAATAACACACAAGGAAACAGTTGCAAGTACAAAGCAACACAGCCGAGCTGGTTTCTCATCACCACAGAGTCATTTTAGTTTTGAGTAATTAATTTGTTGATAAAAATGACATTGAACACTCCCTGTACTAAATATTGAGTTGTATTGACATTTTTGTCTTTTAATTTATCTGTTTTTTAATTTCATTGCATATTGGAGAAGACATTAAGAGAACACATAAGCTAAATAGTTATGAATTCTATTTTCAAGTCTACACATATCTAATTAACTATTTAATAAACTCAGTTATAACTACTCTGAAAGTTAACAGCAATGCTTGATTTAATTTTTCTGTCTTTACATTGTGAAATATTATGTGAAGTTTAAGTTGAGTTGTTTTGCTGTCCTAAAATTTTATAGAAAGTTCTTTTATTTATTTTAAGGCGGCGGTCACTGTTCTGAATATTGAGGCTCCATTTTGCTGAACCCATCAGAGATATTTGGAGTTTTAAGTTTAGATTGTTTGAATATTACATGTTTTATTAGGCGTATCTAATTTCAAATGTTTTTATTAATATATTTGTTTACCCATATACAGTCATCTTTTGATCAGGCTAACATTCTAAGTGATGGTGTCAGTTAATAGTTAAGACCCCTTTTGAGACTATGCTGGCTTATGGGGGGAAAATTAAGCAGAGTTGACAAGTATCTACAAGAGCATTGCCTGGCTAGCACAATGGCCAACAGCCTGGCTAGCACAATGGCCAACAGCCTGGCTAGCACAATGGCCAACAGCCTGGCTAGCACAATGGCCAACAACCTGTCTTCCCCAACTGATTATCGGGCACTCAGGGACGCACATTAGCCTCAGGAACAAGACCCTATCTTCACCCAGACTCAAACCTGTGACTCTCGGTACGACAGCAAGCGTGCTGCCACTCAACCACCGCGCCCCTTGGTTTCAGTTAAGGTTGCCAACAAATCAATTAGCGGGGTTGGTCCTTGATGAGTCAGCTGCCATGTAATATCAATTCTAACGTGTCACTCATACAGATATAGGAAAATCAGGGACCAGATATTCAACAGTTAAAAGTACCTTGAGCTCAGCTAAAGAACCATCGAAGTTAAAGACAGCGTATCTCTTTTTCAGTTTCTTTCCTTCCTCCTTGGATGCGGGCAGTATCATGGCCAGGTAGGGACCGTCCACCTCAAAAAAGATTGAGTTTTCGCTGCGAGTTTTGTAGGTCAGAGTTGAGGGGTCTGTCAGCTCCTGGTACTGATCGTTGGTGAAGTGATCCTGTCATTGATAATGTAAGTTTTTTAAAAACATACTTCATGAAAACATTGAATATTTTGATTCGGACGACTCTTCAGTGAGCTTAATAAAACACTGGGTAAATTAATTACATTTAAAATTAAGTTCATATTAGAAAAATCAGTTTTAAAATTAGATCATAATGAGGTGCTGACCTTGACCATGGAGTTCAACATGGCACCTGCATAGGAGATGGTCACTTTGGGCTTCTTTGGGTTGTTGGTCTTGAATATGAAATTTTCTGGGAAGCTGGCAGGCAGAACACACCAGATACCATCTGTGTCCAGTTCTAATGGACGTCTTAAAATACATGGATGAACAAGAAAACATCTTGACATGAGCAAAGATAAACAGGGGAAGGAAATCACAGCTTTCATGGGTAAATTTTACTACATTAATAATTTGAATTTTAAACATTTTTTAAAAAAATTAAATAAAGCACTTTTGCAGCTAGAGGAAAAAAAATTCATACCATTATAGGTAAAAAAAATTCCAAGTCTGAGAAAATGAAACTGCTAATACAGGAAATATAATTTTAAAATGTATTCAAATTTTATTCCCAAGTACTGTTATATATATTTAACACATTTTTTAAAAAAGTTAACAGTTACCCAATCTGCTCCACAATTTCCCTGGCCTTGGTAATGATGTTTGCGCCAGTGAAGCACACAATCCCAGCCATCTCCATGCTGTACCACCTGGCCCTGTGTCATTCAAACACAAACAAAAAAAAGTTGTGGTGGTTAAAATAAATTATTCTGCATTAACTGAAAAGCTTTCTATTTAAATTCTTAATTGACAATAGGGTCAGGCTCTCGCATAAGATTCTCACCATTATGCAGAAAAAGGTACCTCATTTTTTAAAAGTAAAGATTGATATGGGAATATCCACAAATATATGCATCTTTCACATGTTATCCCACACTTACCCACATGTGACTAATGCTCTGCCTTACTTCCCACCTTTAAGGAATGTGTTTGACCCATACATTTGTGAGCCAGTTGTAGAGAATCGTATAACACAAGAAGTAACTGTTATATAATCTACATACCCCTTCCTCATGACATATCCGTAAAAGGAGTTGAGGATACATTTGTGAGCCAGTTGTAGAGAATCGTACAACACAAGAAGGCCATTGGCCCTCTTGATTTCTGCAGCATCGTTTTTCTTCTCAGCTTCTGTCAGCTTGTTTTTCCAGACTTTGGTCAGATCTGAGGATGGACTCACTTCATTGTACTCAAATTTACAAGAATAACAGAGACTTTAAATATTGAAGCCTACACCTTGCATCAACATTCTCTACATTCATTTACAATGAAACATTTCAAATAGATAATATCTCTTAAATTGGTATCCTAGGTAATTCTGTTTGTTCAGCCCTCAACTAGTGCTACCTTTGAACTCGTATCTCCTGTCTCTGAAAGCCCGGACAGTGTCCACATAGAAGCTGTTCTCCCGCTGGCAAATAGTCGACACACGCTGCTCCATTCTCGTGGTGTGGACTTTTTTGTAAGCCTTACGGCAGTAGTCTGAAACAGAGAATTTATCTCAATAATCATGTTGTTAGGCTGTAAAGTTGTTTACTTAGATTGTTTTATTTGTATTTCAATTCCAGCTAATAAAGCAATGCTATGTCTGTCTATAAAGACTTAAAAATTCTTGTTATCTAGAGGATGTCTGTAAAATAAATTTTCTACCCCGATTAAGCACTAACTTCTCAAAACACAAATTTTTTTTTTGAAATTTCCATAAATATCTTTCACTCAAAGTTTTCAAACTCATGTTTGCGTCTGTCTGGTGTGTCCTACTTTTGGAAATAATGTTGTGAACATCTAAGAAAATTCTAGTTTAAACCTATGAGATAAGAGTTATTTTTCACAGACAAAAAAAAAAAAAAAAACTTGATTGGCCAACCTGCAAGCCTCTTCTTTTCTATCGCAGCTTGCTCCTCTTTTGGCAGTTCATGAAACGCCCGCTGGGGACCATCAGGATACAAGGGAGGAAACTTTTCATTTTCCAACTGTTGCTGGATGCGATAGAACTCGTTCCTTGTTGCAGGCACTAGGGGTTATTAATATTATACCATTAACATACACTTTGGCAGAAAATGCAGTTTTTTTAGTTTTGGTTTATCTTAAGAACTTGTAATATATTCCCATTTTTTAAAAGAAAGGTTTATTGATCAACTTTTCCCCACAAACTTACTGAATTCCCCTCGCCACATCCACGGCATGTTTCTCTGACATCTTGCTCCTGGCTTGTTGAAGTCACAGGCTGCACACGTCTCCTCATTCACAATGGCTGGCGGCTAAACAAATATGTATTGTAAATAAAGTCAGAGTAGCTAAAGAAATATGTATTGTAAATAAAGTCAGAGTAGCTTAAGAAATATGTATTGCAAATAAAGTCAGAGTAGCTAAAGAAATATGTATTGCAAATAAAGTCAGAGTAGCTAAAGAAATATGTATTGCAAATAAAGTCATAGTAGTAGTAGCTAAAGAAATATGCACAGTAATTTAAGTCAGAGTAGCTAAGTGAATATAAAATAATTTATGTTATGTAATCCAGACCATTATATTAGGGAAATCAAAAAAGGTTTGTTCAAGTTATAAAATTTGATGGCAAACATATCACAATGTGACCTATGACCTATTTGACTGGTGTACACACCTGGAGTCTGTTGGTGAGGATGATGTTGGGGTACATGGCCCCCACATCCAGGTGGTAAATGATGGGGTTCTCAAGTCTGTTGGGACAGTCCCTCAGCTGAGCCAGTTTTTCTTTAATTTCATCACACACCTTTACATTAGACAAACATACATTTACATTAGACAAATACACCTTTAGATTAGACAAACATACCTTTAGATTAAACAAACACACCTTTAGATTAAACAAACATACCTTTACATTAGACAAACATACCTTTACATTAGACAAACATACCTTACATAAGACAAAAACACCTTTAGATTAAACAAAGATACCTTTACATTAGCCAAACATATCTTTACATTAAACAAACACAACTTTAGATTAAACAAACATACCTTTACATTAGACAAACATACCTTTACATTAGACAAACACACCTTTAGATTAAACAAACACACCTTTAGATTAGACAAACACACCTTTAGATTAGACAAACATACCTTTAGATTAGACAAACATACCTTTACATTAGACAAACATACCTTTACATTAGACAAACACACCTTTAGATTAGACAAACACACCTTTAGATTAGACAAACACACCTTTAGGTTAAACAAACATACCTTTAGATTAGACAAACATACCTTTAGATTAGACAAACACACCTTTAGATTAGACAAACATACCTTTACATTAGACAAACATACCTTTACATTAGACAAACACACCTTTAGATTAGACAAACACTCCTTTAGATTAGACAAACACACCTTTAGGTTAAACAAACATACCTTTAGATTAGACAAACATACCTTTAGATTAGACAAACATACCTTTAGATTAGACAAACATACCTTTAGATTAGACAAACACACCTTTAGGTTAAACAAACATACCTTTAGATTAGACAAACACACCTTTA
>MUZC01001755.1:172315-212941 GCA_002072015.1 Radix auricularia | reverse complement strand
ACCTTTAGATTAGACAAACATACCTTTAGATTAAACAAACACACCTTTAGATTAGACAAACATACCTTTAGATTAGACAAACATACCTTTAGATTTGACAAACACACCTTTACATTAGACAAGAACAAATCATTAATATCTTAACAGACAAACTAAGTAAGTGCTAAAACTGTTTTTTTTTATCTGGAGTTCAATCAGAAAATGTTTCAAATTCACCCCCTCAAAATTGGTCACAGATGACAAGGGAATCTTCTCTTCCTCCTCCAGAGCATGTTTTAATGTTTTCTCAACTGTATCGTGGAGCATTTGAAATGCTGCAGGCACCTGAATATGAATATATAAAAATTTTATTTTCAGTTAATGGGCTTTAATTACAGAAATGAACAAAAATCTTGCTTTTTTTTTTATTTTAGTTAAGGCATAATAAATAAAGGTACAGTCTACCAATTTTTTAAATCTTTTATAAACAAACGATTTACAAGGATTCTTATGTGAGTCATGTGATATTCTCAATTTTTTTTATTTTTCAAATGTTCCTAAATTGTTACGTACCATACGAAAACGACACGGCAGGTCAGCTCTGAATACACCAGACTCCAGAGCCTCTACATGCCCCCCAACGTATGTCTCAGAATCTAGGACATGTCCATCATCGGTCATCTTGTTGAGGATGGACTCCTGCTTGTTGGGGTAGATGATGTTGGCGTGGTAAGCTTGAACCATCAACAGGACCTCACACAACGTACCAGAACCCTTCCTCAGAACCTGCAAGTCAAAAATCAGCATTATTTTAACAGAAAAAAATTAACATTATTTATAATACATCATTCCTGCTATAGCAAATTCATAATAAAAAATAAACCTCATGTTTAACCCCTGAATAAAACTTTAACTTAATTTAAAGAACAAAAAACCTGGACAAAAAGTACAAATTAATATTTGTTATCATTATGCTATCAGAGAAACTAATAAACACGAATTTTATAAATACAAAAGTCTCAAATACCCTTATTTAAAAAATATTTTTGTTTCATCAAATGTATTGAAATTTATTTCTGATTTTCAAATTGGTTATTGTGATTGTTAACTTAATTTGACCGAAATGATTTTTTTGGTATTTGTTCAAATGTCTTTGATCTAAAGATTGACACCAAAGTTTTTTTTGGTAATTGTTCAAATGTCTTTAATCTAAAGATTGACACCAAAGTTTTTTTTGGTAATTGTTCAAATGTCTTTAATTTAAAGATTGACACCACAGTTGTTTAACCTCATCAGGCTCCATTGGAATAATTGTGCAGAGGGCAAAGATGAAAGGATGGACGTATTTCATGTACAGGTAATAGGTGGCCACCGCATCTGACACTGAGTAGTTGGCCAACACCTGGAGACAACAAGAAATCATTTAGAGCAGAGCAGGGATGGACTGGGCCGCCGGGAAAATTCCCGGTGGGCCGCCAGTACCAGTGATTTAAAACTAATTAATAAATAATATGGGTGATATTAGAGGCTACAAAAAAATTTTTAAATAAATAAAATAATAAAGCCAAGCCATGAGCGATTGATGTGCGTTGCAAACTGTAGGCTACATCTACTACTGGAAGAGGTATGTTTGAATTATTTCAAGAGAGACTCATTGAATGTAACATAAATATTGAAAACTGTGTCGGTAATGCTACAGATGGGGCAGCCAATATGCAAGGGCAGTACAATGGGTTTACTAAATGGTTGAGTGATGTCGCACCTCATCAACTTCTTTTCTGGTGCTAATCACATGTATTGAATCTTGTTCTAACTGATACCACTCAAACCACGACCTCTTCAATTTGCTTATTTCAACTGCTTAACCCATGTGCGGTGTTCTTTAGAGTATCGTATAAAAGAATGGATGTTTGGGTCGATCACCAACAGAAATCTAGACACCAAAGATTAAATATTATTGGCGAAACTTGATGGTTGGCTAAAGAAAGTGAGTTTAAAAAATATTTGGAAAATTTGATGATCCAAACTCATCATTGTTCATTGAATTGATTTAAAGTTACAAGAAATAGCTTCATCAGATGGATTCAGTGCAAACATCAGGGATACAGCTCAAACGTTACAAGAAATAGCTTCATCAGACGGATTCAGTGCAAACATCAGGGATACAGCTCAAACGTTACAAGAACTAGCATCATCAGACGCATTCAATGCAAAAATCAGGGATACAGCTCAAACGTTACAAGTTTATCAAGTTTGAAATGGTCGTCACTACAAAACTTTACTTAAGAATATTCCAGTACACAGGATCGTTATCTAATTATTTACAAACCACCGGAATGGATGCACTGCAGCATACCGTAATGTAGATTGTACTGTCAAGTTGTTAAACAATATTCCAAGAGATTTCGATGGTGTTCTCGACTTTGTTAAACGATTTGTGTCCTGGGCTAATAACAAGTTTGAAGAAGATAAAGTTAAAATAACAATTGAAGAAAATTTTGTAGAGAAACTTTTACACAAACCAAACGTGACGTATGATGAGAGAAGAATGCACGAGGTAGTAGGAAATAATGCAGCAGACAAATAATTGCATTGAAGTTCATAATTGCTTCATGGACAAAATTGTAAAACTATTGAAAAGCGATTTGAAAATCACAATTCCTTGTACGCAGATATTGTCTGTCTTGGTCCACAGAACTGTAAGGATATTTAAACAACAAGCGATGCACCACCTTAACGTATTCTCTTTGTATTCGATGAAAATAGGGAGAGACTAGCATGATTAAATAATGACAAGAGTCAGTAACTCACCTGCGGCTGCTCACTGGCCATCCGGCACATTTCTTCGGGGTCAAGCTCTACGGGGTCATAGCGAAGTTTTGCCTGGTCATTGCAAACATAACTTTATTGTTAGCAGTTAACTATCTTAGAGCAGTCAATGATTTTTTTAAAATTATGTAATTGTGCTTTAAAGACAAATGATATCAGGCCGAAGGGCTCGTGTTCCTACCGTCTGCTGCTCTAATGACCAAACCCTTATGATAATAACAAGTCATTGATGTTTGAAATTATCTGCATTGTTTCTTAGCACACAAAATTACATCTTTAAACAAAGAATTTTTTAAGTTAAGAAAAAATACTAATTCATTGACAGAAATTTAATATATTCATTAAAGGTTTGCGGAAATTAACAATTAATTTCTCGATTAATCGGTAAAAATTTGTATCGATTAAAAAATAATCGATAAATAGTGATTAAAATGAAAGAAGACGTTTTAAACAAATTTATTTCGATTTATTATTAAATAATTAATTATTAATAATTAATAATAGTTTGCTTTTTTTACGTACAAACTTCACCATTTTAAAAAACAATATTTTTAAAGTGTAAACTTGAAAATAAGCTGTTTTATAAGGAGAATTATACAAAAAAAAATAAACATTGTTTTTACTTAATTAACAGTAACAAATTTAAATTCATTGACATTATATTGAACTTCTTATATTTGAATTAAAATAATGTCAATTGCCTGTTTTTGTTATTTCTCTTAAAATTTTCAGTTTAATGACGTCATACATCTTATTTTTAGCTTTCATCAAAATTATCGATCAATTATTCTGAGTTTTTTCAAAAGTTAACGATTAAATTAAAATTCATCGATAAGAGCCCTAATTCTTTAACTTAAAAAAAAATCACCTAGAATTAAAGTAATGTAAGAAGCATGAGCCCAAAAACAAATTGAAAGAATGCAAAAAGTTTAAACATTAAATGTTGGCTGATTATAATTTGTTTACCTTAGCAACAGCTTTTAAACCTTGGCTTCCCATGGGCAGGTAACTGTCACGTTTTACCCATCTGAAAATGAAAACAGGACTTTAGATGACATCACATCCCACGCCCCCCTCCCAAAATAAAACAGTATAAAACAAGCCCAATGAGCCCACATCCATCACTGACCTTTCTTACATATTAATGTATTAAACTCCACAGAATGCTATAAATAACCGTGCCCACTAAACGCTTTAAATAACTGTGTGCCCCCTGAATGCCATAACTGTGTGCCCCACTGAATGCCATAACTGTGTGCCCCCCTGAATGCCATAACTGTGTGCCCCCCTGAATGCCATAACTGTGTGCCCCCCTGAATGCCATAGCCGTGTGCCCCCTGAATGCCATAGCAGTGTGCCCCCTGAATGCCATAGCCGTGTGCCCCCTGAATGCCATAGCCGTGTGCCCCCTGAATGCCATAGCCGTGTGCCCCCTGAATGCCATAACCGTGTGCCCCCTGAATGCCATAACCGTGTGTTTTCTTCCTCACCTGAAGCAGTCCATGTGTGAGGCTGGCCGACTTTTATATTCACCCTGTGAATCTTTTTGGAAGCCGATCTCATGAAACATATCAATGTCGTGTATGGCAGCTCGAGTTTCTACAAATGGCCTGACGGGAACAATTTTACAGAACTATCATGACAGAGATGAGCCAGGCAATAATTATTTATCAGTTTCTTTAGATCAAATACAAAATAACACAATGCAGAAACATAATTTTTTTTGTTTAGCTCAAAGTGAACGATATAAAATTTTGTATCAAGTCATAATGTTTGAATGCACTATAGATACTACGAGTATTTTAAATATTCAAATGCTTTAGCAGTTCAATTCATTACTTAAATTACTAGTTTCTGTATAATGAGATGAGAATAACAGCACATCTTTAAGTAGTGCTAAGAACATTTATTTAAACATAAAAATCATTATGACATGAAACACAAGTGTAAGGGATCAAGTGAGGATCCTTTGTGTAAGGGATCAAGTGAGGATACTTTGTGTTAGGGATCAAGTGAGGATCCTTTGTGTAAGGGATCAAGTGAGGATACTTTGTGTAAGGGATCAAGTGAGGATACTTTGTGTAAGGGAAGGGATCAAGTGAGGATACTTTGTGTAAGGGATCAAGTGAGGATACTTTGTGTAAGGGATCAAGTGAGGATACTTTGTGTAAGGGATTAAGTGAGGACCCTTTGTGTAAGGGATCAAGTGAGGATACTCTGTGTAAGGGATCAAGTGAGGATACTCTGTGTAAGGGATCAAGTGAGGATACTTTGTGTAAGGGATAAAGTGAGGATACTTTGTGTTAAGGATCAAGTGAGGATACTTTGTGTTAAGGATCAAGTGAGGATACTTTGTGTAAGGGATCAAGTGAGGATACTTTGTGTTAAGGATCAAGTGAGGATACTTTGTGTTAAGGATCAAGTGAAGATCCTTTGTGTAAGGGACCAAGTGAGGATACTTTGTGTAAGGGATCAAGTGAGGATACTTTGTGTTAAGGATCAAGTGAGGACCCTTTGTGTAGGGGATCAAGTGAAGATCCTTTGTGTAAGGGATCAAGTGAGGATCCTTTAAATTTACCAATCAAAGAAATCCCCGTTGTATGTGGAGACGACGTGCGGCTTGACCTCTTGGATATGTTCAAAAAACTTTTGTAAGAGGCTTTTCTGTTCAATGAGACAAGAGTAGAATTCTATAAAGCTAAACATACTGAAAGAAAGTTTGTGATAAATATATTGATATTTATTGTTAGTTAAAAGACATGTAAACATTTATTCTTCTTTCTCTTTTGTCTTTGCTTAAAGTATAGAAATAAAAAAATGATGAGCATCATTAGACAAACCTCATCTGGCATATTGTAGACGGTGAAGGGTCCCTCAAATTCTGGTCGTGGGGTATACTCAAAATCTTCAACTTTTTGGGAAACTATTTCACTGTTGCATATGAGATAACCCTGATTTTTAAAAAAAATATGGATTGGATAAGAAATATATACATAACATATTTTAACCGGTGAACACTCAAGATCAATACCTTTATCAGCTGTTTATTGACATGAAATGCCAGTGATTTTTTTTTGTTAATTAATAGTAATCAAAGCTGTTGGTTACCTGGCCATCAATCATGTATGATATCATAATTATTTGGTCAGTTTGGGCATCAGGAAATTTCAGGGGCAACTTTGTTGTCTCAATGTCAAAAGCCAAAACAATGGGATCCTGAAATTAATTCGGAGAACTTTATTTTATAACTAAATTATAAATATGTAAATAGTGTCCCTGAACAAAACTGAATTGAAATCTTATTTTTCAGTTCTAGAATGTAAAAATATTTTCAAATTTGTAGCAAATATCTGATTAGAAAACATTTGGTATAAATTTCAATTGAACCTTCACTTAAGTTACCCAAGTTTTAAACATACCTTCCAAGAAATATTGCCTAATCTTATTTGATGTTTCCTAGTATAATGGAATAAAGAATGAACTCGTACTAATTTCTTGATTTAAGTTTCAACAAAAGTTGTTTGAATAGCCAGGCACTAACACAAGAGTTGCTTGAATAGCCAGACACTAACACCTTACCGGCCAGGCCACCAAGTCCTCCCTGTGCCAAATGTCAATCTCATGGGAGCCCCGCCCTTTTACTGAGTACCAGTGTCCAACAAATATCTTCAGGTCAATGGACACCCTGACATGATAGGGTACATCATATTCCCTGAAAATGTTAACAGGAAAACATTAACAAAACAAGTGGAACAGATTGACTTAAATAATATTATTCTACTTTACAATGCACAAAATGAAAACTTACAGCATCACTTTTACACTTTTCTTTGAAAAAGGTAAAAAAGAATTTCAAAAGTCATTATCAGATAGATAAGAATTTGTTGCAATTCACAATAACATCCTCTTAAGTACCACTAAAATATACTAAATCTCTTTGGTGGTTCATCATTTTATTCTAATATTTCCCTATTACGTAGTCTTAACAATCAAATCAATATTTTAACAGATGTTTTTTTTTTTAAAAGTCATTTTTATATCACCTCAGGTCTACAATGTTCTCCATCTGATCAGATATTTTCTTGGATGTGCTCAGAGCCTCTTCACCAGCGTAGTGGCTGACACAATGGAAATGGGAAATATCAAACATACATCACATCTAAATAACTGGTATGGGAAGTATAATATACACATCACACTTAACTGGAATGATAAGTATAATATAGACATCACACTTAACTAGAATAGTAAGTTTAATTTACACATCATGGTGACTCGTTACAGGTTAATTGGACTAATGATTCAGCTATAAAACTAAATATATCTGAATACACAGACTTTCATCAAACTATACAAAAACATCTTAAACTTAAAGACTGCCCAACCTGGTCAGCATGGTTGTGTAGTCATCTAAGTTTTTCTCTCGCTCCTTGTTCTTCCTGACTGCTGGGAATATGTCCTTCCTGACTTTGATGAGATCCTCGGTGTTGTAGAATGAAAGTTTGATGTAGGAACGCTTGAGTCCAACGAGGTGATTGGGCTGTTTAACAGAGTAGAATCACTGGTCAGTATTTAAATAAAGTTTGATGTAAGAACGCTTGAGTCCAACGAGGTGATTGGGCTGTTTAACAGAGGAGAATCACTGGTCAGTATTTAAATAAAGTTTGATGTAAGAACGCTTGAGTCCAACGAGGTGATTGGGCTGTTTAACAGAGGAGAATCACTAGTCAGTATTTAAATAAAGTTTGATGTAAGAACGCTTGAGTCCAACGAGGTGATTGGGCTGTTTAACAGAGGAGAATCACTGGTCAGTATTTAAATCATCTTTGTAACTAAATATGAAGACGGTTGGAATAATTGTGACAAATTAAAACATGCATGTGTTTGGTCTGGGGCTCAAATAATGGCAACTCCAAAAGCCTTCACTGGCCCAAAGGAATATATCAGAAACGGAGAATAATAATTGAGGGGAGACCATATTTAATTCAAATATAAATGTGTATTTTATTTTTGCCAACACATTGGTTGTTACGTTTTTTAGCGCATTTTCGAGAAGTCGAATGCGCTATTGCACCCGTTTTGTCCGTCCGTCCGTCTGTCATCACCCTTGATCTCAGCAACCATAAGTCCTAGACCCATGATGTATATATGTTTTTGTATGTCCTGACCTGCCATTTGTGCATAAACACTCAGTTACTCGATCCGTTAAAAAACCCCGTTCAAACTACCAAAAAACATTGCGAATCGAGAGATAACACTGGCGCAGGCAACGGCCGCCATTGCCGGAAGTCTTAGTATTATCAAAAGTATTAGTTTTTTTTTTTGTTGACGTCATTAGAATATGTGTAAAAGTTTAGAGAGTTTTACGTCATCATTTGTGGTGACTTCAATCAAGATCTTAGCTGCCCAGGGGCAGAAATTGAAAACTTTTTCGAAACAAGCTTCAACATTCAACTACTTTCACCAAGATTGGCAACCACGATCTATCAAACAACAATTGACGGAGTATTTGGGCGATTAGCTGATTACAATTTAGAATGTTTCATTTATGAGTCCTATTTCAGTGACCACAAACCACTTGTAGTTAGATTAAAGAGAAAATAAAAAATTTTAAAATGTAAAGCAATGACTTTTAAAAAAAAAAATTTTCAGGTATATTCATTACACAAGAAAATTCATAAAAATATGTCTAAAATCTAAACACAATTACTGATAACTACATAATGCTGATATCTAACATAAGTACTGATACATAATACGAAAATGCGCTAACACGTCCTGAGTTCCAAAAGGGACCAGGCTTAACATGATTTTTTTTATACCTTGAGTTATTAATTTTTTTTCTTTAGGCATTAGGAGGCAATCAATAGAGTGAGAGAATTAATAGAGTGAGAGAATTAATAGTATGAGACAATATTTTTTCATTTGATTATAATTTATAATCAGCAAATGTTTGTCATTTAATATTTCATGACCAAATTGGCTTAAAGTTAATAACATGGAAAATATTTACACCAAAGATGGAATTATTTACACAATAATTAGGACCAGCTGATAATAGTATACGCAAGCCAGTGTCAAAGAAATATTTACCAAATTTAAATCCTCTTTCAGCACTGTTTCAATGGTGGCTATTTTCCCTGAAAATCTTCTGCTTATGAAGCTGGCTACTTCTCTTTCACAATCTGCTTTAGCAGCCACAAAAAAATAAGGCTTGAATGGCAGTGTAGCCTATAGTTTAGGAAGAAAATATGAGATTTTAATCATGTTAGGTGCAATTAGGAAGGAATACATTACTTATAGTAATGTGCAGTTAGAATGACACGCATCTTTTATCAGAATTAGAATGTGTGACATGAACGTCCAGCAGATAAACTGATTTGGTAAAACGTACAACAGCAGTGATTTAATGTTATCCTACAACTCAATATTTTGCCCTCTTCTAAGTTATTGAAGTTCAGTTTTAAATCACTTATTTTAATTTTGAGACATAAGCAAGTTTAATTTTACTAAGACTAAAAGTCATAACTGATAAGTTAAAATAAGTTAAGTGGGACGTGGTGGTCGAGAGGTAGCGCTCTCGACTGTCATACCGATGGTCACGAGTTCGAATCCACACGAAAGTGAGGATTTGTTCTCGGGGCCTGAGGAGTCCCCGAGTCACCCAGCTCAGAATGGGTACCTAACTAGACAATAGTTAGGCGGCTGGGGTAATGCGTGGAACCCCTAAAGCCGTGGCCTGTGACCGCTGCATTACTTGCCAACAGATCATCTCTCATGGTCTGTGGACGCAATTATCTTCTGCATAGAAGGAGCGTCTGTATATCTAAGATAAGATAAATAAAAAGGTGGGAAAAAATCAAACTAAAGGAATCTGTCCATAAAGATTTCAAAAGTTTATCCAAAACAAAAGGACAAGTATTAAACCATGCAGCCCCCTCCCCCATCAATACATAGCACAATGCAACAAGACCTTAATCCCCAAGATGATTGGTAGTTAACCTAAATAAAACCTGCAATTTACCTTGAATCGCCCACCGTCCTCTTGTAAAAAGTAGTAATCGACTGCACTAACCAGTCGCTTGTCTGCATCCAGAATGTCAGTCTGGAATAAATTAATTACATTAACTTCAAGTTATGATCAGAGGTAATCTCTGAAAGTGCTAGCACTTTGATGATTCTTGTCTCAGAATGTGCCAATCATTTCATGACTCTTGGCATCAATTCTTATCAGTGTTGTTTTAATTTACCATCCCCCAAGACGAAACATAAAAAATGAATACAATAGGACAAGTTAAGACTAGTTACAACGATAATAATAATTTGATCATTTATATTTGCAGTACTTCGGCAAGCAGTTAGGCTCACAGCACTTCACATAAAAATAGTGACACACATATAATTATCAATGAATCCAATGTCAAACTTTTATGTCCTAACTACAAAATATAATGGCATTACGGTGCACATTACCTACGTAAATAATTTCAAATGTTTGATTGGTATTTCATTCATTTTGAAAGTAAGGTTGAATAGATGTATTTATAGTGCAGTCTTGAAAGCCTTAGTTGCTGGAATACTGCCCATGTGTAATAGTAGAGAGTACTATTGTTTTGGGGCACAAAACAAAAAAAAACTATCACCAAATGTTTTATTGTGAGTCTTAAGAACAGAAAGAATACATTCAAAATGAGAAGCTATAAATCAGTATTATTAAACAGTTGCAAGATGTTACTCATAATTTTAATTGAGCACTGCCATTGTATTTAAATAGAGACCTGAAACTACTTACCTGGAAATAGTAATTGTGCCACTATACAGGTTTTTAGGTGTTTGGTTTTTTTTAAAACTTTATTTTAAAATTAAAAGTTAATAAAGTAATAAACAAGATTTTATAAATATTTAAAAAACTCACTGGATGCATGTTAATAAGCCAACCAGTTTTCTCTGCTGCATCTTTGTAACGTTCATAGCCAAATCTGACATCAATTTCATCATTGACAATAGCTCTCTTTAAACGTTTTTCAGTGGAATCTTCCCGTGATCTATGACAAATAAAACATGAATAAATTAACAGCAAAATTTAGTTTCAGATAATTGTTTTTTGAATATGTAAAATACAGCATTACCGTAAAATTTAAGAAAACATGCTAAATATGCTTTTTTAAAATACAGTAGGACGGATGTCTTTAAGTCGAGCTCAAAGCGAGCCGGAAAAATATTGGCTTACGGAGTTTTCAAGTTAAAGAAAATGGCATAACCGGCGCATATTTGGCAGGGACCTAACAATTAATTTGATATCGGGAGGCTTTCAACTTAGGGAAGTATGACTTAGAGAGGTCCGACTGTATATTAATTTCATTAGCCTTTTACTTTTAGCAAAACTGGTTGTATCTAATTTTTTTTTTAAGGGGAGGTGCTGGTCAAAATTCTAAAATTTGTATATAACGTTCTGAGTGATTTTAAATAAAATATTCTTATAGGGTATAACAATAGATAAAAATTACACAAATATTTTTTTCAAAAAACTTTTTGGTTTCCATGGAAACTGAAATAAACATCCGCCATTTTGTTTTTTATGGTAAATTTCAAAACGCTAAGGCTTTTTTAAATTAATAGTTATTGCTTTCAAATTTAAAATATAGATAATTTATCATGTTATAAAACTTTGAATAACGGGACTTTTCTATAGATGCTCTAGTTTAGAAAATAAAAATTCACAAAAATGGTCTCCATTTTTTAGGTCAAAATTATGGGTTATGGGATATATTTTTATCTGTATTTTCCTTTGTAAGGCAGTTATCAAAAAGTTAGGTTATTCAAATCTTTATTTGTGTCTAAAGATCACATAGAAAAAATATGGAGTAATTTGGTCAATTAATTAAAAAGTTATAAGGGTTTAAGTGATCAAAAACATCGAAAGCGAGAAAACTGAAAAAACGACAAAATTTCTAGAAATTATTAAATTAAAATTTTATTTTGTATAATTACTGTACATAAAATGATTGAGTAGCTTAAGCTCGATCTTACACATTACTTTCTAGCTCCTCTAATCTTTTCCTTAGTGTCCCTTCAAAGTATTTTACTTTTACTCTCCGCCTGTAATTTTCGCTGCTTCGTGCAGTTATTTCATTTTTAGTTCAAAATTACTTTATAGTCTCAATCCCAAAGCTGAATTTTCATTGCAGACATAAATGTAGATCTTAAGTTATTTTTTAACACTTCGAATACTAAGATTTATACACTTTGACTTCAATAAAATTGAATTGAATTCACAATAAATACTTTCAAATTGAAAGTGCTTGGGCTTGGGCCTGTGTTGNAATACTAATACTATTACTATTATTGCTATTACTAGTTCTAGTGACAAAAATACGCTAGCTCATAGAATATTTTAAAAATTATTTGGGTAAAATTAAGCACAGTAGACAGTAGCTATTAATTTTGCTTTTATTACATGAACGTTATATGTTCTTATTATTACTATTGGAATGGACGCTAAGAGTGCTAAGACGCTTTTAGACTTATATTATTATAAGTTGTAGTTAGTTTGAGTTTGAGACCGAGTCCGAGTGATGAGAATACAAGACCCACCTTCATATTTACGTATTTCACGCTAAAGTGATCGATTAGAAAGTAGTTTTAGTGTTAATATAATAGCATTGTGCTATAGCACAAAACTCTGAATTTTATTATATGAAAATAGTTTATCCGAACATTTTTTCTTGTTTACGTAGAAACGGAAGTAGTCTAAAGTAATTTCCACAGCAATAACCAATCAAAATCCTTGGTTTATTGAAAGGTCAAGGGTTATGCATACGAAATGCGGAAACCCCATAAGTAGGTCAAGAAAGTGTCATTTTTTGAACGCGAATCAACAAATGCAAGATTGTGTACATTTTGATTGGTCGGGAATTTATATTCATCTAAATCTAGAGAAATCCAGCTTTCCACTGATACCACCTTCGATGGGGTTGGATGATTTCAAGTACTTGAATCGAGACCGTAAAAATACTGTATTTAGTATCAAAATACGACTTTACACCCCCTTATAGGGTTAATAAAATAATATTTTAAAATATGTTCTAATATAATATCACAAAATTTTAATATGATTTATATTAAAAAATGGCTTTAGAAACCAAATAAATCAAATACTAGAAATCCTTAAAAATGTAATTTTTTGCCAAATTTTGACCCGCACCTCCCCTTAATGGGTAAGAGACGATCTAAATCACATAAAAATTTTAAAAACATACCCTCCAGTGTCTGCATTCTCACCACCCTTTTCCGACTGGAATTTTCCAGTGTTTTGAAGCACCATCTAATTGAAGTGGATTCTGAAAATAGTTTAATGCAGCTGTAGATTTTTTTACATTTTAAAGCAATAAGTTCAATAAGCTATAGGTCTGATTACTCAAATTCATAAAAATTCCATGACATCCTAAGTCCAAATAAATAATGTACTAAATTAATAAATTTATAATATATTTTTTAAAATTTTAATATATTAGTCATCATTTTCACATTTTTATTTTAATTTAAGTTTATTTATTCAAGAATACTAGAGAGTGAGTCTGATTTTGCTAGAAGGATGTTGCTAGAGCTACGAATAGTCCTAGCTCTAGCCCTAGCCAGGAAACTGCTACTAAGACTAGTTGTAACACTAACAATGTAACAATTTCCCGACAAATTGTCTGCTGCTACGGCTATGACTTGTCGTAACAATACGAAATTATTATAGTGCTATGACTAGTTATAGCAGCAGTTTCCTGGCAAGTGTTACGACTAGTCTTAGCAGTAGACACTTCGAAAAAACTAAGTGGCTATAATATCTTCCAAACAAACGCTTCATAACTTTTTAAACACATATATTGCCATATATAATACAATATTAATACTGCTGGGCTTATCTATGTGTGTATTAATTCTACGAAGTGTCAGCTGCTACGACAAAGTAACGGCAGACAACTCGAGGAGACTTTGATAGTGCTATGACATGTCATAACACTAGCAACATCCTGTTGAGTTGTCTGCTGCTACAACTGGTCTTGAAATATATGCTGTATTTTAATTATGCTAATACCAATACTTTAATACTAAGCAATAGTTCTCATAATAAAATTTCATGATTACTATGTAAGCTGATTAATGAATTTTTAAGGTTAAAAAAAACTTGATTGGTGTACATTTAATGACAAATAGTTATAATTTTTTAAAATCAATTTATGACATGAGCTTCCCTAGACAAAGTGATAGTTGCATGAACCTGATGGTAAAACCGATAGTCCGATGGAGGGATCAAATTCGGCTCACAACTAATTATTTTTATTACTAAAAAAACACAATGGGAGTGCTGGTAATTGTAATTTTTTGTTCTGCTTATTTTGAAACGTGGATGCGTTGATTAAATTTTAGGGGTCTACCCATATGCAATTTTGCGACATTAACAATATTTTTTTTGCCAAAACATAGTTTCTAATACTGATACTGATATGTTTACAAGTTCCAGATAATGACCTACACTTAAACATATGCCTCACGACAAAACAAACTGTCATTTTTTTTTTTTAATGTACAAAAACTTTAGAAACTCCTTTTAAACCTTTTACTTTGACTTATAGCTATAGTTATTAATTTTAACCAATAGAATAGTAATAGTATAGTTAAATATATTTTGTACAACAGCCTACTTTTAAAAATGAAACAATGAAATGAGAACAAAGCAATAGTAATAGAGTGAAAATGATTCATCCTTCAACATCATTGATGTTGAAGGATGAATGGTTGCAAATGAAAAGTCTGAACACGGCACACGGTTCATTTAATTATTCCCCACGAAAGTCGAAACCAATTGTTTTAGATTCCTGCGATTCTGCGCTCAACTTTGCTATCTAAATCTAGACCTAGAGCATTTACGATTTTACGGCATAAAATCGTAAATACTCTAGACTTGAGTCCTAGTCCGGTTAACTTTGCACAGTATTTTCAAGTAGTATAGCCATAGCAAATTTGGCCACTATGATTGGTAGACCCCAATTAAATCTATAGTCTATACTATACTATTTAAAGAATTCTATTTAAATAAATTTATATTTTAGAATTAATAATTAATTTAATACACACTCGCACTTGACTAAGCCCAGATAATAATAATAATAAATAATAATAAAAGTTTGTTAAGATATTTATATTAATATTATAATTATATAGTATAGCGAATTAGTTCTTTCCAAATGAGCCAAATGTCAACTGCTAAGACTAGTCGTAGCAGAAGTTTCCTGACGAGCGTTACAACATGTCGTAGCGCCAGCAAAATCCCGTCGAATCATCTGCTGCTACGATATAGTTAGCCTATAGTTTACAGTTACAGTTACAGCATTTTCCAGGCTAGCGTCACATCATTAAATAATTAAGTCAATTAAGCTACTAACTTCCTAGATTATCAACTCTTCAGATATATTTTTCATTCAAAAACTGTACCCAAAAACTAAAGTATTTTTCTCATTTGTGTATCGGCAAACTTTAAAGGAAAGACGTTAAAATAAAGTTGAAGAGTCTAATTATTTATTTGTTTACAAATACAGCAGGTAAAGTTTAAGAATATGGCGGGAACTGGAAAGTCAGTCCTACCAGTTTAAAATACTGATACTAAATGCCGAGAGGTGTTGTTAAAAATCAAATTTTAATTAGCCTCATTATCGGTTGTCTAGTTTTTCAAAATATGCACAATAAGACAACAAGAAAGCAACCTGCAGCTTCTATTTCGTATGATCTTTTAAGCGCATCTTCAAGATTTTAATTCGAAGGTTTTTTGTGTCAATTCTTAAAAGAATACAAATAATGTGAAGAATAAAACGTTTAACTGCTTTTACTTAGGGAGCGTAAAATACTCTGCTTAATGTTCCGCCAAGGATACAAACTGTTCAATAGACTCGAGGAGAAAACCCGTTTATTGCGGTTTGGAGTAGTGTAGTAGCAGATTAGGGGCCGTCAATAAAGTACGTCACGCTCCAGAGGGGAGAGGGGTATAAGAAAGTGTGACAGGGTGAAGGGGGGTCCGGCGATGTGTGAAGTCACTGTTTTTTTTATATTAAATTTTAATTATAATTATATTGTTGTTTTTTTAATTGTTTAGAAGTGTGACTTACTTTGTTGGGGGATGGGGCGGGGGGGGATCCGAGACTAGACTGTGACACTTTGTGACAGGGGCAGTTTAAAATGGTCAAAAATGGCGTGACGTACTTTATGGACGGCCCTTTATTAATTCCACTAATTCTTATAAAGATAAGCTCGCACAATCGAACTATCCCCAAAGGCCAGCACTGATGGTATTCTTTATAGAAAGAAATGTTGAAGAGCTTGTGAGAAATGAGAAATCTCTAGGTGTGCTCACTTGCTGTTGTTGTTGTCACTTACTTGCAATGTAAAATGCAAGTACATTCATTTTATGTTCTTGCGCAATATAAATATAAGAACACGCGTTATTGGTCAACATCAGCTGTGTAACGTTGATTTCTGCCGCCCGGGGAAGATGCAAACCCTGCCGCCCTTACCCCTATAAAATATGATGGTACTAAAAGTACAATATAATTCGTTATGTTACAATTAAACGTAAAAAATAGAGATTTCCTTTAAAGATTCAAAATTGAAGTTTTGACTTTCCCTCGATGACGCTTTCAGTGTCATGCAAGATACGTGCTCTAATTTGGTGGTCGAGGTCATCATTTTTGTCCAGGTAATAAGATGGTGTAAACAAAATTCACATCCGTTTTTTTTTCAAATTCTGTATCTGATTATTAAACCTCTAACGAAACTCTACTGTATCCTTATCTGGCGAAAAATGTAACTTTTTTCATAGCTTGTGATAAAGCTGGATCCTCACTTCCATTGCCACAAATTCACTCTTCCCTTAAAATCCTCAGGATTTCACAGCCAAATTTTATTTCAGTCATTAACTCAGTACAATCTGCTAATCATTTATTTTTTAAGCACAACAAAGTGCGTAAATTCCCTCTGTTTGCCTTGTCAATAATTTAAGGCATTTTTTACACTAATGAATTACAGGTGTCCAGATGGAATAAAAATTAACTAGAATAAAAAGAAAAAGAAACCATTTCGACTTGTGTGGCTTAGCGTCAGTTTGCGTGTGGCTCTGTGTTATCAACTTTAGAACAACATCGTGTGTTCTGATTTTTTTTTTAAAATAATAACTTTCCTCTAGCAGCGATGAGAAGTTCCCAACGGTGAACGGTGTATGGACATGGAAATAAATGTGTAAAATAAAGTTCTGCTGTACCGAAAAATTTTGTTTGCAACGTGTAAAAAATAAATAATAATTAAATACACAATATTGTTTAATGGGTTTTTTTCCAGCCATGACAGCAGGATATATCACCAAGAGTATTATTAATTGTAAAAAAACAAACTACACAAAACTATTTGTGTAATGAAGACAATAAATGTAAGCTTTATTTATGAACTAATACAAATAATAGTAAACGTTTCGGCTCACGCATTCATCAGTACAATAACATAAATAATTACTTACATAAATCTATCTTAAAACATATTATGCAGTCTCATTCTATATGGTATATTATTATTAATTGTTACACAATTTGTAATCAGTAATAACTTTTGCACGAATATCAGCAAAGTAAAACAACAGCTCTTATCTTATCTTATATATTACAGACGCTACTTCTGTACAGAAGATTATTGCGTCCTACGTATATATATGGTTTGTGTTTAGTCCTATATTCTTATTAGAGTTTTAAATGATGATAAAGTGTTGGCTTTCCTGGTTTCCCGGACGGGAAGAAAGAAAACTTGTATGTGTTTGTTCTTGCATATGGAATAAGAAAGGTGTTTTTATCCTTATGTCTATCTGAGGGTTGTATTACGTTATCTTTGTGTTGTATTTCTAAATTGAAGTTAATTGTTGTATGCTTTATGCGCTTAACATTTCGCACGTTATTTTATAATCTTACTTTACATGCAGATTACAAACTCCTTCTCTGCAGAAGATCATTGCATCCTATACTCATCCATGGGCCATGTCTAGTCTTGCATTTTTATTAAAGTTTTAAATGCTGGTAGTGTGTTGGTTTTACTGGTTTGTTCAGGCAACCCATTTCAAATACGATTACCAGGCGGGTTTGTAATTTGTATGTGATTGTCCTTACGAATTACAAATGAAACGTGTTTTTATCCATTTTCCTATTGGAGCGTGGTAATAAAATATTGCTGTGTTGTATTTCAAATTATAATTTAATAAATTATGTGTTATTACTATTTTGTTCTTTGGTATTCTATCCGATACTGTTTCTACGTTTAATGATTTAACTTATGGTGTTACTCTTTGTAAGTTGTGAATATTTACTAACAATTAAGTTAGTAGATCTTTTTAAAGTAATCTAATCAGTAACTGATTTATTTGGTGGACGTGTCGCATCTTCTTATTTTTAATTCTGGTGATTCGAATACTCAGTCGTATTATGATATGATTATGTCAAATTTTTATAGATTATAGTGTTTTTGCATTTGTGGTCTATTGTTCCCTCCTACGTTCTTAATTATTGCTTAAAATATAAATGAATGTCCTTGCTCACATGGGTAAAGTAACAATTTCTGAACAGCATTCAACATTCTAAGTAAATCATCGACGGCATGCGTTTAAGATATATATTATTATTAGATCACTTTCCGAGGCCGAATTTTAATTTTTTTATTGTCGGAAGGATTCGGTGCCCATCGTCGAGATACTCGACACAACAGACGTCAACTGATCTGAAACAATGGCGGAATAAGGGTGGGGGTGCTGATTGCGCTATAGCCGGGGGCCGTAGAATTCTTTTGTTGTATAATAAAGGTGGCTGGACCGGGCACAAGGTAGAATTGCAGCCATGGGCGCCGTGCAATCTTGATCCGCCCCTGATGTGAAAGTAGGTCATCACAGACCTGCAGCAAGTGTATCCACTACAGACTCTGCACAATCCATAGATTTATAAATATAAATCATAATAATATCTGTAACTCAAATACACCGTTACTATCAACACTCAACGAGTCCTTCAATTAATATCTTTCTCTTAGTTTTAAAATGTTACGGTACATTTGTAGCGTAGCGGTGAACACATCAATCATCAATGCCGTTACTTGTTATACAGTCTAATTTTAGAGAAAATGTTGACACTCTTCAGTGTTGGTGTTAGTCTTAGTGTAACCAGCAGACGACGAACACTTCACTAACAGCAGTTCTAACATATTAACAAAGTCTAAACAAAATGAGGGGTAGGACTGCAAAGTCTAAACAAAGTCTAAACAATATGAGGGGTAGGACTTTTTTGGATACTTTGGATTTCACCGCAGCTAAGTTCCTTCATTTTTTATTTTTATTTTCGTTTTGTTTGTGTCTTGTATGTTCGTTGATAAAGGCTCTTTGCCGAAACGTTCGCTGTTTTGTTACGTCCGGTCAGGCTAACCCTTACCTTGTTTACGTCTTTTCCATTGAATTTTTTAACAAAGTCTAAAAGATTTTGACGTCCATGCCCCACCTCCGCCCTATGCAATATTTCTCGAGTCTTGAGTTTATGACCAAACAATTTCACAGTGGGTGCACCAATCCACCTCCCCCCCCCCCACCTTCCCAACTGTCCTGCATTACACATTCTGCATCCCAAGAATTTTTTTTTTAATTTAAAAAATACAATTAACTCCAATCAAGTCATAATACACTCAAGCTGTGGGCCGTGGGCACAAACACCAAATTTATCGTTATTTTATTATTACTGATGTGCGCCACTTATCCCAGCGCTTATACACCAAATTTATCGTTATTTTATTATTACTGCTGTGCGCCATTTATCCCAGCGCTGATACGTGACAAATAGAAACATCCGTCACTTTCGTCTTTGCTGTGACGACTCTTAAAGTCAACAATAAACAATAGTTTCGTTGTTTTATAGATGCGCTAGTTCAATTTTTAGACTTGAGTGCTTCCGAATATGACGTGTAAGGCCAAAGGTCGTCTGACCAAAAGTCAATCGGTGTGATGTATTCAGAGCTGTCTGCATCCAGGAAGGCTTGACTTTCATGAACGCCAACCGTTTCGTCGCTGGCTGTTTTGGGTTTGTCAGAGTCGGGGCCCAGGGGTTCCAAGAATTTGTATCCGGTCATGTTACAGTACTCCAACTCCAGACCCACCATGGATTCTTGCGATATATCCATGTAGGATGCATCTGAGTTGGGATAGAAGTCAAAGTCTATGAATGGGAAAAGAAAGATCAATAGATATCTATGTACATTCCCTCTACCCCCCCCCAAACTTATGATTTTTCCTTAAGCTCCACATCACCTTCTTAAAAATGCCTTAATTTTAAATATTAAAAGCAGAACTATTCCCCCCCCCCCTTTTAAAAAAAAAGTGCATTTGATACGAGCGTTCTCTGTTACAGACGCTCCTTCTGTACAGAAAATTATTGCGTCCCACGTTTACCTACGGTTTGTGTTTAGTCCTGTATTCTTATTAGAGTTTTAAATGATGATAAAGTGTTGGCTTTCCGGCCAGGAAGAAAGAAAACTGGCATACGGAATAAGAAAGGTGTTTTTATCATTATGTCTATCTGAGGTAATTATATGAACTTACTAGAACCCTGCTCTGTCCGAATATCGTTCGACTGCCTGTTATTTTATGAAACAAGTGAAACATTATTGAATGTGAAATTCTAGTTCCAATAAATATTTAATAGAGGAAAGCGGTTTTTTCAATAGCTTCAAATGTTAAAAAATAAAATGCTTAAAATACAAATGATAAGTCTTGCTGTTTGGTAGCCAGAATATGAATATTTACAGTTAGTAGACTTATATTTGCAACCGCATCCTTCACTTGGTCACCAATTAGGTGGAAAGAAGAGGGAGAACTTATGTCCGTTATGCGCTAAAGCAGGGGTGGGCAAACTTTTTAGTGTGATGGCCGCATTAGTAAGAAATGAAACATCCAGGGGCCGCATCCAACCAAAATGTGCCCTCAATGCAAGTACATAAATGTATTAATTTGTTCAATATTACCACAGGCTTCCGCGGGCCGCAAAGAATGCCGTAGCGGGTCGTATGCGGCCCGCGGGTCGTAGTTTGCCCACCCATGCGCTAAAGTGAGTCGGAATTTTTAATTTGTCACAAATATATACTGGGTTCCCGCAGAACTCTTTACCCAATGCTGTACTCCTACACTTTCTCTGTCAAAGTCCTAGAAGCAACTAACAAGAGTTACCGGTACTTTTTATTTCTATATTTTGTTTCTAAAACGCTGGGTATTATATATACTGTGTATGTGCGTGTGTGTGTGTGTGTATACACGTTATATATATCTACATGTTATATTGTAGATAAAGCCATCCGATTATTTCCGATCCTAATCAATTTTACATTTTGTGTTTGGACCTTAAACAAAAATAATGCAATAATTCTCTTTTCAAGCATCCGAACCTTGCCGCGTTTCTCATCTGTCAGTTAAATCATAAAACAACAACAACAACAGCACACAAAAAACAACAACAACACACAAACAACAACAGCACACAAAAAAAAAAAAACACTGTAGTAATCTATTGATAATTACAGAGAAGGAAATTGGTGGTGAAAATACAATTACTTGAGTAAAATGTTAAAGTTATATCAAAGTTTGAAAAGATTAAATCAATTACCTTCTTTCTAGTTGGGACTTTCTCTTAACTGTTAATGGAAAAATTCAATATTTATAGGCAATGGAAGAGCAAAGTAGGCCTATAATTAATATATATATAATTATATTATAATAAAGTATATAATATACCTATAAGTATTACAAACATGTGAGATTGTAAATCTGATCAGTTCTATATTCAAGTGTTTTCATTGTTTTTAAATATGTTTTTATCCAACTTCCGACCCACACGACATAATTTTATTGTAGAATTTGACAACTTCCCTATGACATCACACTGAACAAAGTCTCTAATAATTCAGTGTGTAGAAGTATTACAGCCATAATGAAGGTAATTAAAAGGCAGACTCCCTGGCAAAAGCTGGAGCAGCCCAACCCCAACCGGATGTCCCAGTTACCTATCTCGGGGCAAAGACCTGGCTAATGGACCACCAGGGAAAAGTGGTACCAGGAGTGGGAAGATAATACGACGGCTGAGGGGGGTATTCGCTAACATGCCCAGGCCGAGCAGATCAGACCAGCGGTGGGGTCTAAACCGAAGGAACCAGAGTTTAGTGACTAAAATGTGCACTCAGCATTGCCCAACCAACTCTTACTTAAACAGGCTAGCCCACAACAGGGACTCGAACTGCTGTCATTGCAGCCAAGCCTCTGAGACTGTCACACACCTGCCGGGGAGGTAAGGGAGGCAAAAGAGACCCACGTGAAGACAATGTTGTATGGCAATGCTCAGCTGATGGAGCAGGGTGCCCAAGTATTAGCCAAGACCTTAAGAGATTAGATCTCAGGTCTCAAGAATATGTGTTTACTTAAGTTGATCTTCATAAACCAAATACTTTGCACTTATTTGTTTCTTTTTCCTTGTTTAATTTAGTGTGTATAGGTCCCATGCTTGTGTAGTAACTAATAAATCCCAATATACCATCTTATGACGTGGAAACAAAACGAACATAAATTCTTCACTTGTCAAAGACAAGTCCATCCTATCCCATAACATGGCTACCAAAATTAATGAAACATTTCTTCTAAAGATAAATGTAGCTTAAAGCCAACACTTTATCATCATTTAAAACTCTAGTAAGAATATAGGACTGAACACAAACCATAGAAATACGTAGGACGCAATAATCTTCTGTACAGAAGGAGCGTCTGTAACATATAAGATGTGTACCGTACTGACACTTATGTCGTTGTTAGGATATGAATTTTTATTGAATGCGTTGGTACTTTATGCAGAGGTGTCACGAGGTGGGGGTACGGACCGCACCGGGTGATGCCGTTACAAGGGTTGACACCAATTATTAATGTTCCCATTATTTGTCACGTGCAGGCTGGGAGGAGGTCTATGGGGTCATGAGGGGGTGACAACATCGAGACACCGCACCGGGTGACACCATGAGACACCGCACCGGGTGACACCATGAGACACCACACCGGGTGACATCATGAGACACCGCACCGGGTGACACCATCGAGACACCGCACCGGGTGACACCATGAGACACCGCAACGGGTGACACCATGAGACACCGCACCGGGTGACACCATGAGACACCGCACCGGGTGACACCATCGAGACACCGCACCGTGTGACACCCTGAGACACCACACCGGGTGACACCATCGAGACACCGCACCGGGTGACACCATGAGACACCGCACCGGGTGACACCATCGAGACACCGCACCGTGTGACACCCTGAGACACCGCACCGGGTGACACCATGAGACACCGCACCGGGTGACATCATGAGACACCACACCGGGTGACACCATGAGACACCGCACCGGGTGACACCGAACCTAGTGACGCCTCTGCTTTTATGTACGGTATGTTTTTAAAAAAATGTAAATCGGGGGCATTAGGTAACATAGGCATTCACATTAACGACAACACAAAAATTAACATCCCGTAGAAGCAAAGTTTTTGACTATAAATCCCTTATATATGAGACATAACAAGTGTTGTTGTTTTTTTCGTGATTATGTTCAATATAATACACACCACGCGACAGACCCCTGTGACATCCAGGGCTGGAGTGAGCCTCCAGTGACCCGTGGAGGTCAACTATAGCAGACGGCTACACATGCTACATAGAGATTACCTAAAAATTCATTAATTCAATTAAGTTGCATCCGAAATTTTGATGCGATGCATTGTCAGGTGACACATGTCTATGAGCATAATTTCAGCTCGATATGATCACGGGAAGTGGGTCATTTTTACATTTTATTTTTCCACGAAAGAGAGAGAGAGAGAGAGAGAGAGAGAGAGAGAGAGAGAGAGAAAGAGAGTGAGAGAGATATAACGACATGATGGTGAAGACAATATAAGGGATTTAAAAATACGACAGATGACCAGACCACCTCCGCCCCCGGTTCTATGACATTCAAAAACTCGAAAACATTGTGTACCACCACGTGACATATCATGTGTGTCATGTCATGACATACTACCTGACACATGACATACCATCTGACACATGAAATACAATCTGACAAATGACATACCATCTGACACATGACATACCATCTGACACATGACATACAATCTGACACATGACACACCATCCAACACATGAATTCCATCTGACACATGACATACCATCTGACACATGACACACCATCCCCCGTGCAGTCTTAATCCGCCCCTGACCAGGGGTAATAGTTAAAATGGGTTGGGATGTATAGACCATGTGAATGGCACCTCACCTAAATGGGTTGGGTGTATAGACCATGTGAATGGTGGCACCTCACCTAAATGGGTTGGGGTGTATAGACCATGCGAATGGCACCTCACCTAAATGGGTTGGGGTGTATAGACCATGCGAATGGCACCTCACCTAAATGGGTTGGGGTGTATAAACCATGTGAATGACACCTCAGCTAAATAGGTTGGGGTGTATAGACCATGTGAATGGCACCTCACCTAAATAGGTTGGGGTGTATAGACCATGTGAATGGCACCTCACCTAAATAGGTTGGGGTGTATAGACTATGTGAATGGCACCTCACCTAAATGGGTTGGGGTGTATAGACCATGTGAATGGCACCTCACCTAAATTGGTTGGGGTGTATAGACCATGTGAATGACACCTCAGCTAAATGGTTTGGGTTGTATATAGACCATGTCAATGACACCTCACCTTTCTTTAAGTAAAACGCGAATCCACAAAGCATTGTGAGTATCGTGGTCAAGTAGACGGTAAGGAAATAAAGGCCTGCGACTGATGCACACAAACATTGCTCTTCTGGAATGAAGTTTAGAAGACATTATCGGCTTGGAAACTGACAAAATCCTGCTATTGTTTTTATCATAAAATTTTGTGTTTTCACAGTTTATAATTATTTTAAAAGGACGAATGAAAGGACAATTTAATAAATCAAATGTAAAAGTAATTATTATATTAATATGAGATTATTCATCATGATTATATTGGTTTGATTTATGATGGCGATGTCGTAAACTCTAAAATCTACGTCACTTGTTATTTTTGTCAGATTGTACTCTGTGCTGGGAGATGGCTTCCCTTGGTCTGGGCTGGTAGTTGGCTTCCCTTGGTCTGGGCTGGTAGTTGGCTTCCCTTGGTCTGGGCTGGTAGATGGCTTCCCTTGGTCTGTACTGGTAGATGGCTTCCATCGCTCTAGGCTGGGCTTTTCATCGATGACTCCTGGCTCTGTTGCCCTTGGCTCACTTGGACTGGAAATGTCTTGAGCGCCACCTGTAGTCAGATCTGATCGCGTGGACTGCGTTGTCCCCCTTGTCACGGCTGCGGTATAGCGTGAACCATTTCTTGTCTGGTTCAGAGACCGAGGTGATTCTTCGGACACGACTTCTGCTTGTTCTCGATCAGGTTGACCTGAATTTGAAACAGATTCTATATCTTTTATGGTCAGTTTTAATTTTATTGACTCGATGACATTTTTTGAAACCGAATGAGGTTCGAAGTTATTGTTGTCATTGATAGTGTTATCATCACTCATAGTTTGGTCAAGCTTCTTGTCCTCCGTTATCTGTGGTGGCCTTACGGTGCCATTTTTAGAACCGCTCACTATAACTTGATGTCCTTCTCTCGGTGTTACAATCTGCCGAAAGTTATTGCTTGCGTATTTCATAGTCGTGAGTTGAGAAAGAGGTCTGATGACGTCACCTGATCGCATTTCCTGAGCGTACATAGGTGAGGTAGTCTCTAAACTGAAGCGATGCTCTTTTGTAACAATTTCTCTACTGTGCCCTTCTGTTGAAGCTTTGAATAGAGTTGTCGTTCGTTCATATCTCTCTGTTCTCATTAAAAAAAAAATTAATAATTAATAACAATAATAATAATAATAATAATAATAATAATAAACTAAAGTAATTCATTTCTAAATCCCAGTATTAGTTTTTTTTTTACTTCTTCAAAATAATAAATTCCAGATTCTAAATCCTTCACCCTAAATTCCCAATCAGTAACAGAAGAACAAAAAGATCTACGACTTACTTTGAACATTTAACACGATTTTGCTGGTTCGAGAGTATTTTCCGGAAATGTGTTGGGCCGAGCACGTGCAGGAGCAGCCGTCCATGTTTTTATAAATCAACATTTTCATGACAGCAGTTTGGCCATGGTTTAAGGACCTCTGTAATAGCGTCAACCGGTCGACCACAGGGCTGTCGCAACTTATGGTTGTTAGGGACACAAGCGGCACACCTCCTCCGACAGAGCAGACGACAGTGATGACGTCAAACTCCGTGACCATCAACTCACTGGTTATGACGCTGCCGTTAGAGAGTGTGAAAGTCGGAGGCTGGGCTGGCGGTTCTGGTAACATAGGCATTCACATTAACGACAACACAAAAATTAACATCCCGTAGAAGCAAAGTTTTTGACTATAAATCCCTTATATATGAGACATAACAAGTGTTTTTTTTTGTTTTTTTATATTATGTTCAATATAAACCACACCACGTGACAGACCCCTGTGACATCGAGGGCTGGAGTGAACCTCCAGTGACCCGTGGAGGTCAACTATAGCAGACGGCTACACATGCTACATAGAGATAAACTAAAAATTCATTAATTCAGTTAAGTTGCATCCGAAATTTTGATGCGATGCATTGTCAGGTGACACATGTCTATGAGCATAATTTCAGCTCGATATGATCACGGGAAGTGGGTCATTTTTATTTTTTTTCCACGAAAGACAGACAGAGAGAGAGAGAGAGAGAGAGAGAGAGAGAGAGAGATATAACGACATGATGGTGAAGACAATATAAGGGATTTAAAAATACGACAGATGACCAGACCACCTCCGCCCCCGGTTCTATGACATTAAAAAACTCGAAAACATTGTGTACCACCACGTGACATATCATGTATGTCATGTCATGACATACTACTCGACACATGACATACCATCTGACACATGAAATACAATCTGACAAATGACATACCACCTGACACATGACATACCATCTGACACATGACATACCGTCTGACACATGACATACAATCTGACACATGACACACCATCCAACACATGAATTCCATCTGACACATGGCATACCATCTGACACATGACATACCATCTGACACATGACATACCATCTGACACATGACATACCACCTGACACATGACATACCACCTGACACATGACATACCATCTGACACATGACATACCACCTGACACATGACATACCATCTGACACATGACATACAATCTGACACATGACATACCATCTGACACATGACATACCACCTGACACATGACATACCATCTGACACATGACATACCATCTTACACATGACATACCATCTGACACATGATATACCACCTGACACATGACATACCATCTGACACATGACATACAATCTGACAATGACATACTATCTGAAACATGACATACCATCCGACACATGACATACCATCTGACACATGACATACCATCCGACACATGGCATACCATCTCACACATGACACACCATCTGACACATGACATACCATCTGACACATGACATACCATCTGACACATGACATACCATCTGACACATTACATACCATCTGACACATGACATACCATCTGACTCGTGACATACCATCTGACACATGACATACCAACTGACACTTCACATAGCAACTGACAGATGCCATATCATTTGACAAATGACATATCATATCCATGAGATATCACTTATAATTTCATACATGACATAACAAATGACTCAGTACATGACATACTAGGTAACACCTACATGACACAGTACATGGCACACCTACAATTTAGAAAAGCAATCAAAGTAAAATCAAGGTCCCCAGGCTAACACATAAAATATCTTACAAAAAGAATTGTAATTGAAATAAGATATAATTAATATGAATTTACCTACGCGCTGTGATACGGTTATGGTTAACAATATCGCAAATCCACAAACGCTATTGAAATACATATTGAATCCGTCAATTATATGAATTAATAAACTTAATTAAGAAAGAACGACTTTTTAAAGAAAATATTTTTTACACCACATTTCGCTTATTAGTCTAAAAGAATTTACTAAAAGAAATTATTTTGCATATTTAAACGTTTAAATTCAAATAAATATAGTCTAAAGTAAAAAGCTAAGAGGACGAAAATGAAACAAATTTATTAATTGTCATGAAAATTTAACCTTCAGAAAGTAATAATGGGAAATAAATTGATTGGTCTTCAAAGAAAAACCCACTTGTATAACTTGTAACAAACGCATATTTATGATTGTGATTGAACGAACACGTACTTAACAAATGGCATGGCCCAGATAACTTTGACCTTCCGATACTTTGACAACGGTTTCCTTTAAAGCCCCGTGACGTAAGTTCGGGGGGGGGGTGGTATGGATAGAGGCACTGGCTGAACTGAAGCTGTGATGAATGTTAACGGAAGCTGTGATGGATATTAACGGAAGCTGTGATGGATATTAACGGAAGCTGTGATGGATTTTAACGGAAGCTGTGATGGATTTTAACGGAAGCTGTGATGGATATTAACGGAAGCTATGATGGATTTTAACGGAAGCTGTGATGAATATTAACAGAAGCTGTGATAGATATTAACGGAAGCTGTGATGGATATTAACGGAAGCTGTGATGGATATTAACTGAAGCTGTGATAGATATTAACGGGAGCTGTGATGTATATTAACGGAATCTGTGATGGATATTAACGGGAGCTGTGATGGATATCAACGGAAGCTGTAATGGATATTAACGGAAGCTGTGATGGATATTAACGGAAGCTGTGATGGATATTAACGGGAGCTGTGATGGATATTAACGGGAGCTGTGATGGATATTAACGGGAGCTGTGATGGATATCAACGGAAGCTGTAATGGATATTAACGGAAGCTGTGATGGATATTACAAAAGTTAGAACAGATACTATCGTGCGCAAGTCAAGTTTTTTTTATCCGGAAAATGTCTTCTGCTTCTACAAGGAGATGATGGCGCCCTGTGCGGCGGTCATATGTTCATCCCCGGAGGGGGGGTGGCTTGTTCCCGTGTGTTCTTTTATAAATCGTGAAATGCGTTGCTAAAATGAATTGTAGTGGCCAGGATATTTTATAATCCTAACACTTCCCGAAAGGCTACTGAGCAATATTGAGAAGGATCGTGCACTGGCGTAGCTAGGGGAGGGGGGTCCAAATTCATAAGTACCCCGATGTAACAGGCTGGATTAAAACCCTGACCAGAATATACCCCCGGGGTTGAACTGGCCTAGGTCAGAATATACCTCCGGGGTTAAACTGGCCAAGGCCAGAATATACCCCCTCAGGCCAGAATATACCCCTTTGACAACATTGGGATATATAGTTAAAAAAAATTATGAATCAAATTTTCAGACTTTATCTCCATGTTTTAGCTCTGTCAGAGAAATTAAACTCTTTTCTTAAATAGCAAAATTGTTTTATTTAAAATAAAATAATAAATATAAAATATTTTACGATGAATGGATGGAGCATTACATTTAGTTGAGACTGATGATATCGTTGTCTCGTTTTTAATTAATAGTCTATATGTAGGCGATTGTTATCTCCATGTAAAGCGCTGTGAGCCCGGCTCCTTGCTGGGATACAGCGCTATATAAATTATCATTTTATTATTATTATTTTAAATATGAAATTTTATATAGTTTCAACAATTCAAGATCAGAAGTTACAGTCTATGCAAATATAGATGGAATCAGCGTTTTTTTCTCTTAATTTAATATTAACTTTGGGTCCGTCCATTAAGTATGTCACGCTCCAGAGGGGGGAGGAGGTGTAAGAAAGTGTGACAGGGGGAGGGGGGTGTCCGGCCATGTGTGACTTCATGGTGTTTTATGTTAAATTTAATTATTTTGTTAATAAAAAAATTATATATTTTTGTACGAAAGTGTGACGNGGGGTCCGAGATTTGTGACAGGGGGTAGAGGGGGAGTTAAAAAATTTGTCAAACCGTAACGTACTTTATGGACGGCCCTTAATCAAGCACTACATGATTATTTTTTAAGTATTAAGCAATAATAATTTATTGCTTTTCAAACGTGTGCGAAAACTTTGGATTCCTTACCCTTATCTTATCATTTACAGACGGTCCTTTATATACATAAAATTGTTAAGCCCTACTCTTATCAATGGTTAAGGTCTATTCTTACATTTTTGTTAAAGTTTTAAATGTAGCTGGTGATCGTTTTCCTGGTTTCCTCAGCCAAACCCTTCCACACTTTGATTCAAGCAGCATGTTCATGTAGTTGTTATTTAATGCCCAAAGTCACAACAGATTTACACACATACACGGACACAGTCACAGACATCGTCAACGAGTAAAATACTCAACATTGAAACTGATCAATATATTCAAAGTTTATTGACTAAACCGGATTTCGACTAATGTAATTACAAACAGAAGAGATTTAAAAGACACGGCTGAAATACCAGGTAAGTGAGACAGCCAAAGTTGACATCATGAATACTTGTGTGATAACTCTAGCTACAGTAATAATCAGTAATATGGTGCGTGTTTGATGTTTGGATCAAATACATGGCAATCGATATAAGGTTATAATTATAATTTTCATTGATTAACATTTAAAACTCTGAACATCTTATTTCAAAACATAATTATCAACAATGACAGTGTAAGTATAGCATACACATAGTAATGATTTCCATTTCAATATTCATAACATTTTGGGGACTAGGAATATTTAGGCCTCTCTAATCTCCCTTGTAACAACCGAGAAATTTGAAGGGCCCGTGATCGAGCATCCACAAATTTGAAGGGCCCCGTGATCGAGCATCCACAAATTTGAAGGGCCCGAGATCGAGCATCCACAAATTTGAAGGGCCCGTGATCGAGCATCCACAAATTTGAAGGGCCCGAGATCGAGCATCCACAAATTTGAAGGGCCCGTGATCGAGCACCCACCGTAAGGTAGCCACTTTAATTATGAATTTTTTTTTTCCCTATAGCCTATTGATTGGCCCAGATGAACGTGTGTAATGGTGCTGACGTCATTAAACTCATTATCATGTACAATTCCTTAAAACTAAAACTGAAAGCAAATTAAGTAAAACTGAGTACAAATTATCAAATCTTTAATTTTAATAACTCTTTAAGTGAAACCGTTTCATCAAAAACAACGTAACCATAGTCAGATAGTGATAGACTGCTCTAAAATGAAAGTCATGCGCAATTTGAATCCACTTGAGTGTTGATTGGTGGAGTGACGTCACACTATACTCAGCCCTACAAACTATGTACCAATGTTCCCTCTAGGGTTGTTTGGTTCGTGTGCAAAGCAAAAAACTCGTGTGCAAAGTTGCACAGCATCCATTTCTTATGCAATGTTTTACTAAATATGCTGCACAGTGATTCTAAACTGTGTGGTCAGATACTTTGCTGTCGAAATTAAACATGTTAACTATGGACCATCTGTCGGTGAATCAAAGTCGAAGCATCAATAACAGTTGTGAAAATTCAACAGACAAGCTTTAAAAAATGGGACGAGAAAGCCAACGAGAAATTACCTAAACTTTTGTCATGGAGACTTTCTTAAAACAATTTCCACAAGATGATTGCTCCTAATCCCATCACAATCATGGCACAAACAAAAATCTTACACATGAACCAAATCTTACAAACAAAAATCCTAAGCAAAAACAAATATTACAAAATAAGATAGTATTAATTATTAATAGACACAAAATAACAAAACAAAAAATCTAAATTTAATCATAATCATTGAAGTGGAATAGCAAGCCTGATAGGTGATAGTAAGTAGTCTTTGACCTCATGCAGCTTTGAACTTATAAACCTTCCCATCTGGAATTAAGATGGACGGTAGAAAGGTGAGTCTGAATACAATTTCAGTTGTGTGGATAGTCAATAGGGGGTGTGGATAGTCAATAGGGGGTGGGGATAGTCAATAGGGGGTGGGGAGTCCAGTTGGGGAGACCAAAGTCAAGATGGGGAGACCAAAGTCAAGATGGGGAGATCAAAGTCAAGGTAGGGAGACTAAAGTCAAGATGGGGAGACTAAAGTCAAGATAGGGAGAGCAAAGTCAAGATGGGGAGACCAAAGTCAAGATGGGGAGACCAAAGTCAAGATGGCGAGACTAAAGTCAAGGTAGGGAGAGCAAAGTCAAGATGGGGAGACCAAAGTCAAGATGGGGAGACCAAAGTCAAGATGGGGAGACTAAAGTCAAGATAGGGAGAGCAAAGTCAAGATGGGGAGACCAAAGTCAAGATGGGGAGACCAAAGTCAAGATGTGGAGACTAAAGTCAAGATAGGGAGAGCAAAGTCAAGATGGGGAAACCAAAGTCAAGTTGGAGAGACCAAAGTCCTAAGAGGTATTGCTGGTATTTTGTTACTATTGATGCATGCTGCTTTTCTGGTACATACCATATTTATGGTGCACTGTAAACAAAGAGACTATTTCATTATAACAGGTATTATAATTATAATTAAGTAAAGAGGAAAGCTAAAATTTATGGCAGCGCCATAGTTGGAAATTTCATATTTTAAAACATGATACAATCAATCATATCAAAAAGCTTCAAGGAAAAAAAAAATATTTAAAAAATCCTCACTGGATTTCAGGGCAAGATAAACTATTTGATTGGTCCCTTGCCTTGGAATGATCTTTTTTTTTAAAGAAAAAAATCACTTAGCAAGTTCCAACGGACAACAAGTTTAAAATTTTATAAATTTGGATTAGATAAGGCGATGGCCTGAACATTATTTTATTTCAGTTTTAACATAAAATTACAGATTTGCTTATACAGCAAGAACACAAATGGGAATTTTATGTAATGTAATAAAAAAACTGATTCAATCTTGTGACGTAATAGTAATAGAGTTGGGAAATTATTTTTCATTGCTCCCTTCACGTTTAAAAAAGATTATAGCACCCAAATTTTCAATTATAAACACTTAATTGAGGTAAGGTGTACAATTTATAAATGGAGAAGTTTTTGTTGGTCTGTAAATTTATTTCTAAAGATTGCTGGGTCAAGGAGGGTGCAACAATCAAACAGACACAAAGCTACAAAATTATTTTGTCTAAATTCTTCCCAGAATTCCCAAGAGGGAAACATTTGCCTATTTTTGCCCAAACTTAAAATGTCTAGTGTGTGCCCTGTTTATAAATATAAAATCTTAAAAACAATCTGACAATAACTAATGGATGATAATTTAAATCCACCATGGCCATCTTGAAGTTCTTTGGTAGTATAGCAGACGTCGAGAGATCACTTTACTGGTACTTAATATCAACATAGTAAATTATTCTCTTCTTTACAAATTCAAAATCAGACAGAAAAAAATGAAAAATTAGTTTTACTCAATGGACTAACTGGTGTTAAAGAAAAATTTGAAACTAAGAATTTCTTTAAATGAAATTAATTTTTATCAAGTCTAAATTTAATCTGGCTTGAGTAGCACTAATAGTTTTCAATTTAATTGTGACATAAACTATGTATGAAATAATAGGTAAAAAAAGAATTTTTACTTTCAACGCCAAAGTTTTCATTATATATATATATATATATATATATATATATGTTTTTCATACGTACATACATTTCTTTCAAATGAAAATGTACAGTTTTAGTTTTTATGGTAACCATTTAGCCTGAGTGTACAGATTGTTTTGGTTAGTATCAACCTAAGATTGTGTGTGGAAAAAAAAAGTAAAAATTTGGTGGTGAGTTTGAGTGCATTGATGTGTGTGTGTGTGTGTGTGTGTGTGTGTTGCTTTGTATTCTTTCTTATACAAAAATGAATGTAAAACAAATGATAGTAAAAATACAAAACTCAAAATACATGTATGAATAGCATTTTCACTATTAAATAACACTTTGATAGCTGTGATCATTGCAAGTGTTTAAATACCTTCAAATAGCAAAACTAATCAAAGTACTCACACAAAGTAGTTCAATATCCTATTTTAAAATCATCAGATGCACACTTTACTTTATCTTCCTCAAATGTTTTAGATGTTGACAGTAGATTAAAATAAGCAAAACTACTACAACATTATTTATGCATAACATAAATTAGTGAAAAACATTTTTTCAGCCAAGTTTTTTTCCCTCAGCCTTATAATAATTAATAATATACATAATTCAAAATAATGTCCACCAAAGACCATTTGTGTGAGGAAATGGTTAAATAAATATTCAAAACTAAATGCTCCAGACAGAGGTAAAACACAAACAAATCTCCGCTTGTCTCCCATTAGCAAACACACCGTAAAAGAAATCACAGAACAGCAATCACAATTGTTGACTGTTAAAACTCCCCAATGGCTGGCCAGGGGCTGTAACTCAGGCACTCATCTCCTTATGTTGGATGCCAAATAATGTTCTCCCCCCCCCCCCCCTAAAAAATATGATGTTTATGTAAATTGTGTTTCTGCTCTACAGGTTTCCTCTGCTGATCATCGGATCCAGCAGCCGTCTGCAGCACAGGCATCAGGCTGGACAGTGGTGGCCAGCGTGTCAACCCATGCAGTCCGCACTATGACCACCTGAAAGCACACAGCAGAAGTATGGTGTAAGAGCAACATGTTAAATATCTCATCAGTTTCCAACAGAGCCTCACAGAATGAATCAATTCTTGGTACATTGGCTACTCATGGGACGCGTGAGATACAGGCCCAAAAATAAATGACCTACTGATATTTTACAACACACAAAAACTAAATTAAAATTTTATTTTAACAATTCTCAAACCACAATTGATATAGTCTAACTTAAATCAAATAAAAGCTTGATGCATCAATTGCATGATAATTTTTCTCAATAAATAATTCTGTAACTTTTTCATAGAGCAGAAACCAAAATAATGAGACCAACATTAAAGGTGTAATGTAGTTATATAATAAATATATTTACACGTCTTGAGGAAAAAATAATTGCAAAAAAAAATATTTGGGTAAGAACCGTGAAAAAAAATATTGCAAGATGCCATTTTGTTTGTTTTTAAAAACCATTGTCCCCAGGCCTTAGATTATGTCACCACCCCTGCCCCCAACCCACCCTAAGATTGATGACTATATTTTTATTTAGTGATAACCTTTTAACTTCCTAGATGTGTGTCCACTAATAAACTCTTTTAAGCAGTTGTGGACAAACATACATTTAAGTAGGTTTCTAATTTTGTGTTAGGCCAACACATTGCCATGAGCCTGTGTAGAAATGGTTGCGACATCTATCATTTCAGCACAGCATCTCTACACCATCAATAATCACCAAATATTATACAACACGTCACAACATTCCCCCACACAACATTTTTTCAACCCAACACACCCCAGCCCTGCACTTGATACAGATATATAAAGATATTTATATATTTCTATATACACAGACTGTTTTATTTAGGGACATATACTGATCTGTGGAGAAGTGAAAAAAAAAGCCATCTTGACAATTATGTTTTTCAAAAAACTTGGCTTAAGTTTATATTTGAGCTGTTTTTATTTTTGTAAGAAGTATTTATCAGAGAGTTCACCACAGTTGTCCACCCCTTCCAATGACATTCGCAGACATTTATTTTTAAAAAAATATATAAAAATGGTGGGAGTGACCAAATTTTTCATTTTTGCCAACAAAAAGATTTCCTTATCTGAGTAAATATAAATATAAGCTGTAGTAAAATATAGAAAGTATTTTTCTCAATAAATTGTAAATAAAGGAACAACAGCAAATGAAATAGATTCACATGTTTATAGATAATAAACCTTTATGATGCCATGATTTTAATATGAAAAAAAAAAAGGTTTATCACAAAGAAGAGTTAGTTGCTATGCTATGAAAAAAGCTTAAGTATATTTATACAACAAATTTGTTTTAGTTGATAATATTTTCAAGACAGTAAACAAACAAGAGATATTATGTCTATACGTGACTTATCTATTCTATGACATTAAAATACCATAGGTATTCAGATAAACTTGTCACAAATTTACTTTTCTCCTTAATAAGTTCAAATAAAATACAACTTTCTTTTGATATGTGAAAACATTTTTTTGTTTGTATTGAAGCAGTATAAACCACCACCATTAATGAAATTAATACAAAAAATAATTTTTACTTTTAAGGGTCATCAAACCTGAACATTATTTTTATTTTTATCTGTACACTTGACATCCACATAGCAAGATGAAAATGTTGGTGTTAAAAATATGATGTTATAATAGAGCAGCTGGCCTAATGACGCTACCATTCAACAACTCAATTTACAACACAGAGCTAACAGCCAAAATGAAAGAACAAAAAGTCGTTAAACTCATTGTCAAGCCACGGTGCTAACTAAAGAAGAAAAGTTGAAAAAATGTTAATATCACCATTCACTTTCTGCCGGACTGCAGCGTACAGGAAAGATAAGGATGTTGTTACCACGGTAACGTTATGTGATGATGACACTTTGGTTTTGAGGATTGGACATAACATTATGTTGACGGTCCACCACCCAAATTTTGATGTTCAAAGGTTGGGAAAAAGTGGGGGTGGGGGGGGGGGCACAGTTACGCTACATCCTTACACACCTTAAAATAATTAAATAAAACATTGTGAGTTATTTGATTGTCAAAGTTTTCTCAGCTGCATCACTTTCTTTAGCTGAGTTTATTTGTGTAGATATAAGGTAATCTGACTGTATGTAACCAGTGCAGGAGGGACTTCTACCACATAGCCACAGTAAGGTGGGTGGGGCAACCTGGTCACATGGCCAAGGTTGGAAGTTAGCCACAGTAAGGTTGGGTGGGCCAACCGGATCCCATGGCCAAGGTTGGAAGTTGAAATTTGATGGGATGGGAGTAGGAAGGGGGGTTGCCTGACTAGAAATAAAATTCCTTACATGTCCCTACTGGTCTTATGGGTTCGGTGTGTCTGTGTGCGTGGGTTTTGGCCCATTTCCTGTCAGTTAGGGCAGTGGATTTAAGCCATCGTGAGAATGAAGTGCAGCTAGAGATGGAGCAAACATGAGTTCAAATTACAAAGTTGTCTACCAGAGGAAACCTCTGGAAGTGCAGCTAGAGATGGAGCAAACATGAGTTCAAATTACAAAGTTGTCTACCAGAGGAAACCTTTTAAAGAGATAAACCCTGATTTCAGGTCAACTGTTTTATAACAAAATAAACCCTGATTTCAGGTCAACTGTTTTATAACAAAATAAACCCTGACATTTTATGTATTCTTAAACATGTTTCATTTTAAACCAACAAAACAGTTCTTGACCTTGACCTGATGTAATTGTCTTTAAAATTAATTGCACAACATCCTCAATATTTAGTGAGCCATAAACAAATTATGAAAATAACTTAACTTTTATTTCATGAAAATTTGCCATTTGATTAAGTGCATCTAAAACAGAATGGAAAAATTGTTTGTTTCCCAAATGTCAATATCAACTTATTTTGAAATCGATGTTATTTCGTTGACCTAATATCTGATGAATTTATGATTAAATCATACATTTAAAATATCTATATGGATACATTGCTTAGCATCATTCCACAAGAACAACATAATTAAAACCCTGTGTTCACGAAGGATGGAAGTGAAGTATTCAAAGCAGAAGTTTTATCCTGAGCTGGGCTTTGATAGGGACTCTACATTAAATAAGATGGGTGGGGGAAAAGAGAAATATCTAGTCAGTAAATACAGTAAAGTGCAGGACAGTTTCTACACTACTGTGATGTGGTGAGCAACAGGTTTTTAAACAGTACAGCAACTATTATAATTTTCAAAAAACATTCCACCAAATAGAGGTCTAATACACCTTTGCGTATCAAGTTAAAATAAAAATACAGACACAAAAAAAGCAACAACTTCTAACCTAATACATGTATTACCAGGCTTGTCCATGGGACATATTTTTCTGTCCCATCCCATCCCATCCCATGGGAAAAACATTCCCATGGACAAGCCTGTGTATTACAGTTTAACAACAATCAGACCAAAGTTCAGAAGTAGCCACACGGCTAATGTGACTTCACTGCATTTGGTTAACTTAAACTTATAATGGATTCTTAATTGGAATTAGTAGCCATTATATTCACAGATATTTGTTAGCATGATTTGACATAGCAACTGAGGGAGAGTGGTGAGTTTTGACATTTGTAACAATTAGGCATGTGACATTGGGGTGAGCCAGATTTTTCTTCAACTGTCATCCTCCCATGAAAGGTTAGAGGATAATGAACAAGAAATTTGGCTTTGATGACATCATTGTTAAACTTTAACTCATGCAATCACATTATAAAATTAAAAAAAAAAACATGTTTGGTTTTTCAAATAAAAACAGACCAGAAAAATGCTTAGGACTTGAGCACATATCAATCTTAATTACAGTAACACAATGCCAGGACTTAAACAGATCTCTAGATACAGCTGTAGGTAAGCCATCATAACATGGTGGTCACATGCATGAGGCAAGATATAAATGCAACATTATATTATTATGAACATTTTTTCCCAGGTTTCAATACTCACTATTGTTGTGGTCTTGCATAGATTTGGTCAGTATTATAATTAGGGCATAGGGAACTTCCATAAAACTGAGTCATGGGGGGAGGGGGGTCACCATCACTGGGGCAACTGTTCACTGTTGGGCAGCTGATCACCTTTAAGCTAATTATCATTCCCTGGGCCTGACTAGATTATTTCCCATACACCATTCCCAAATATTTTAGCAAAGGCCGAAGAATACTTCTGCGCCCTGTAGGAATCAATATTCATACACTATTAGGAGGTTTCCGAGGCATTTCCCCCCGTTCATCCAGTAAGAACACAGCAAGAGTCAGTGCCCTGGTTTAACACACACATCCAACCACCACTATTGATAGACTTATAGTGAGAGGTCTGCTCCTGAACAAGCAAGAGAGCAAACCGATTGGCAAACATTTCAATTGTCAAGTGAGGTCACAACATTCAGAATTTACATTGTTTTTGCTGGGACCCCGTCGCCGTGATCCAAACCCTTGGCCCCTCGGCAGATGCAGCGCAGCTCGTCAACCAGGGTGTCGTATCTGTAGGCCACACGAATATCTGGCACGTTTGTTCTGCTGACGTCATTGCCAGAGATGCCCTCACTCAGGTAGTTGGGACCAAGCCAATGTTTTTTCACCTGTTGGATTGGAAGAAATTGACAGAATGAGTTGAAATGTGACGGAATGAGTTGAAATGTGACAGAATGAGTTGAAATGGTACAGAATGAGTTGAAATGTGACAGAATGAGTTGAAATGTGACAGAATGAGTTGAAATGTGATGGAATGAGTTGAAATGTGACAGAATGAGTTGAAATGTGACAGAATGAGTTGAAATGTGACGGAATGAGTTGAAATGAGACAGAATGAGTTGAAATGTGACAGAATGAGTTGAAATGAGACAGAATGAGTTGAAATGTGACAGGATGAGTTGAAATGTGACAGAATGAGTTGAAATGAGACAGAATGAGTTGAAATGTGACAGAATGAGTTGAAATGTGACGGAATGACAGTGTCAACTGAGGTGTGATGACAACCAGCCTGGGCACCAGACAGCAGCTTGTTGGGGGGAGGAGGGAGTGATGTTCAGAGCTCACTAAAGGTTGGGGGGGGGGGTCCTCAAGTGTTATCTTGCAGAGCCTGGCCCCATAACTGCCGGCTGCTGGCCTCGTTTTAAGACTCGGATGGGGAATGAGGTATCCACAGAGGTCTACATTTATCCATTTTAAGACTTGACACCATAAATGTATAAGTTAACAGCTGCCCTGTACACAGCTGTGGTTGGAGGGGGTCTGTCTTTAAGTTAACAGCTGTGGTTAGAGGGGGGTCTGTCTTTAAGTTAACAGCTGTGGTTGGAAGGGGTCTGTCTTTAAGTTAACAGCTGTGGTTGGAAGGGGTCTGTCTTTAAGTTAACAGCTGCCCTGTATACGTCTATGGTTTGAGGGGGTCTGTCTTTTTCACTAGAGCATGGACAAACTAATTCATTATCATAAAAATCCTGCTGCCATTACCCTTACCAAGATGACCTCTGACCCCCCCCCACTCCGCAACCCCCAACACCCCAACAAAGTCTCATCTTTGATACACTTCTACCTGCACTCAACAACTCTTTGCCGGCCTACCTCATGGGGGAAGCCACTCTGTAAGACACTGTTTCTGGCGATCTCACACATATCACAGGTAGACAGCTTCCACACCTGGGCGGCTATACTGTACTCTTCCATCAGAGGTTCCTAGGTACGTAGCCAGGGAATACATAGATTTACACAGATGGAATTATATCTTTAGTTGTACTCACACTGACGTAGAGATGCTTACAAGTTTTGGTATGTTTGTATGTGACTTGTAGACACCTGGTGTTTCAACTGTTGTGTTGTGGATTTGGTCTCATTAATGCAAATTCAAATTTTAAAAAAAAAAATATATATATATATATGAAAAACTAGTTGTTTTGGTATATATTAAACTTAATTTTTATCAAAGTATTGAGTTTTTCAAAAATTCTGTTGGTGTGGCGATATGAAATACAATGTTACTAGAGTTTGGCCTTGGCAGCCTAGAGACCAACCCTATAGAATACAATGTTACTGGCCAGCCTAGAGACAAACCTAAAAAA
>MUZC01001755.1:146583-167802 GCA_002072015.1 Radix auricularia | reverse complement strand
CAGACAGCCACAAACTTTCAGACAGACAGCAACAAACTTTCAGACAGACAGCAACAAACTTTCAGACAGACAGCAACAAACTTTTAGACAGACAGCAACAAACTTTTAGACAGACAGCAACAAACTTTCAGACAGCAACAAACTTTCAGACAGCAACAAACTTTCAGGCAGCATCAAACTTTCAGGCAGCAACAAACTTTCAGGCAGTAACAAACTTTCAGACAGCAACAAACTTTCAGACAGCAACAAACTTTCAGACAGACAGCAACAAACTTTTAGACAGACAGCAACAAACTTTCAGACAGCAACAAACTTTCAGGCAGTAACAAACTTTCAGACAGTAACAAACTTTCAGACAGCAACAAGCTTTCAGACAGCAACAAGCTTTCAGACAGCAACAAGCTTTCAGACAGCAACAAGCTTTCAAACAGCAACAAGCTTTCAGACGGCAACAAGCTTTCAGACGGCAACAAGCTTTCAGACGGCAACAAACTTTCAGACGGCAACAAACTTTCAGACGGCAACAAACTTTCAGACGGTAACAAACTTTCAGACAGTAACAAACTTTCAGACAGTAACAAGCTGTCAGACAGTAACAAGCTTTCAGACAGTAACAAACTTTCAGACAGTAACAAACTTTCAGACAGTAACAAACTTTCAGACAGTAACAAATTTTCAGACAGTAACAAACTTTCAGACAGTATAACAATCACAAAGTGGAGTTAAGCAACAAGAACTTATTTCTTTTTTTAAATTTTTTTTTATACTTCTGGTCTGGGTCTGCAACCTCAAGATTTTCAAACTTTAAATGAGAACTAAGTCTTTAAATTTTGGTTTGTTGGTAAAGTGTCAGGAGCAAGATCACAGTGGTCTTGTGCTGCTCCAAAGGTCTAAGGTCAAGTTATTTATTCCCAAGATTCTTTCACGTAAGTTAAACCTCATTTCAACCTCAAAGTTATTTCACATTGAACATTTAGGAGAAGCATTTTTCAAAAGTCAAAACAATTTAGTTTGTACTCATAATAATAAAAAATCAACTAAATCCTCACAAAAGATTATTAGTTTCATTTTAATATTAACTCCTGATTTTAAATCAATTAAATGTACCCTAAAATTGTACCAGAGGCCGTTGAACTATTTTTCCTGTACTGAGGTGGTTGCAAAATGTAATTTATTTGATTTTATTTGTTACGTTTTATGTGGCAGTTGACGAAAAATTGACATATTCTATTGGGTTAATTTAAATGGTTGCAAATGTAGTATTATAATTTTTTTTGTTTTTCATTTCTTGATATCTTCTGCAGACCAGCAGCAGATGGCCCACGGACCAGCCGCAGATGGCCCACAGACCAGCACCAGTCCGCAGACCAACCACTTTGAGAAGCACTTCCCTAAAACAATCCAGAAACCAGGATAAATAACACTATCAACATTTAAAACTATAATAAAAATGCCAGACTAGATGCAAACCATGGATAAGAGGAGGACGCAATAATTTTCCGTATAGAAGGTGCATCTTTAACCGGTAAGATAAAAAAGTCAATTTTTATGAGTTACATTTAAACTGAAAGGTTTGAAAGACTCACTAGAGCCGGGGCATCTGAATCATCCACCGGACATTGTCCGAGTACATCTTGTGTGTGACTGCCCACTTGGCCAGCTTGTCCCACTCGTCAATGGACCGGCCATAGATGGACAAGCGGAATTCAGCATTTTGGTACTTGCTCTCCTCAAGGTCTTCCATCACCTCCTGAAAGTCAACAGCCAAAGTCATCAAAGGCCTCAGTTATCAAAGTCACCAGTATTTATCATCATGGTATTGGTCATACATTCACACACAAAAAAAGTAATGCATTTGTAAAAGAAATGTTAAAACAAGGATAAGAATAACTCAGGATAAATTTTTAACAATGATTTAACAACCAAAGTTCTACATTAAGAGTAAAAAAAAAATTGTTAAGAATTCAAAACAGAAAAGCTCTTCAACGTAGATCAGCATACACAAAATGTGGCAGTCATATACCTCATTTAATGATTTTCACAAAGCACAAATTCCCAATGTATCTGACTTTACCTTAATGACTTTGGCAAAATACAGGCCCCCTATGTGGTTGTCTGTCTTCATGAAAACTTCTCTGAGACGACTTTCCCCCACAGGATTGTATTTGGCATTGAACTTATCAAATCGGTGGAACGTGTTACGATCCTGGGAAATAGAAGGCAGATCATTTGAGTGGTCAAGCAATGTTCAAACTGTTGAGACAAGTTCATGGCCGAAGGAGTATTTCTAATATTGACCTCCCATTTTTTTTGGAAATTAAGTAAACCTAATAAGGACGGTGGCTCTCAAAAAGTTGTTATTTTTTTAATGACTGTATATTAACCTGATTAAAGAGGTCTTATGTTAAATTTTTGTTTCTGGAAGATTTCATGACATACCGGGTTTAAATAAGAAAATATGGAAAGTGAATGATGACTCTTTAGATGTATCTATATCTCTATATCTAGAATCTAGATGAAACTATATCGCTTTATCTAGATGTAATATATCTATGGAGCTTGATGTATCTATATCTCTAGATGTAACTATATTATCTCTATATCTAGACATATCTATATCTCTATATCTAGATGTAACTATATCTCTCTATCTAGATGTATCTATAGATAATGGAAGGGAGAGGACCTTAGCCCTCTAATGATGACTCTGATATTGACTATTAAATAAGATCCCAGGGATTTAGAAGACGTAAGTAGGTCTTAGAACTTACAGCATGAACATCAAGCATGTCAACACTCAGGTCATATGGTGTGAGATTCATTGATTTAAACACCTGGAGAAGAGAGCAAATTTACTGTAAACTCGCTGGTAATAATTAATGCCATGGGTAAGGGAGATAGTATCTCATGAAATTAAGTTTTAATCTTAAATCTATAAATATAATAAAATATTTTTTTTACTTAAGATATGAATAATTTTTATAAGGAAAAAGTTCTACATATTCTTCAGATTTTAAAATAATTATAGAAACTAACGTCATTCTTATTGCATGTTTATATAAAATAAAGAAAATTTGAACATCCAACATAAGAAGCTTGGCTAGTAAAGTGGTAAAATATTTAACGTTTCCTTAGTTAAAGATTTCTTATTAAAGTCTGAATGGAACTGAATCTATTTCGAGGTAAACCTGAAACTTTTGAAAATGATAGAAAAAAAACAACAACAAACAACACAAAATAAAAACAAAGACAAACGAGAAGATGAATATCAAGGTTTAAACTTGCCAACAGCTTCAGGTGGAAAAAAGATGAGCAACTTGCGGAACAAACTCAAAAATAGAACAAATGAATCTTAATCATAAAACTTTTGTTCTCTCCACAGTTGTGATTTTATGTTAACGCCATAACTCATCAAGAACATGTTAAAATAAATTTGTTAACAAAATTGTCGGGAATTTTTATAATTTTTTTTTACCTAAGATTAGTAGTGTTAAAAATATTTTGTAAGAATTTATCATTATCATTTTGAAATAAAACAAACTCAGAGAAAAAGAAACCTGAGAAAAAGATTGTTTACAATCAAAATAATGTGTTATAGTTTTGAAAACTACAAGCATATTTTGGTCTTACAAGTGGTTTGTTTTTGTTTATTTTGCCATTATAAGTTTGGTAACCTTTAAGTTTGATCTTAATGTTTACATCTCAGCTAAGGGTCCAACTTAAATATTTTTTTTTATCATTAAGTTTACTTGTTAAAATTCTGATCACATTTTTAAAAAAATAAATAAATAAAATCTACATTTAACTTCTAAGGAGTGTGGGAAATCTAGTCATATTATTGATTTACAAAATTGTTTTTAAGTGGAAATCCCCCACCCCCTAAATACAAAAACAAGCCAATGACATAAAAGGAAATGAATTTCTTTTTAAACAGTTTAAATTTTTGTCACACCTAGTTGAAGATGATAAGATATATCCTTATTACCCTAGTTTTAGATTTTCTTCATTCAAATATTTCATGTAATTTTTACCATAAATTTCTATAGATTCAATTTAAGAAGGGAGCTGCTGAAAAAAACTATTTTTGGGGGGAAATCAGAGAACACTAAAATAATTTTACATTGATTTAAAAAAAAAAAGAAAGATATTCTTGGCACATAAAGATTAAATTCTGGGTAGTGTTAAACCTTGATTGAATTAGTTCTACTCTGAACAAGTCTACCAACAGAACAAATGAATGTTACATGAACCTGTGCAAGGGTCATACTCTGCCCATCTTTGTTTTTACACACCACGTCTTCTTTGCAGTTCTTCATGGTCTTCTTGATAAACCTCAGCAGGTGCTTCTGGTTCATTCCTGATGAGGCATGGACGTGTGTGTCCACCTGGGGAAATTGGAGAGGGACGGGAGAGAGAGAGAGAGAGAGTTGGATGTGGAATGGGACATCATTAACAGCAGTGTCAAATAATGGTGCATGTAGACATCAGCTTTATGTCACGTGATCATTTTAAGATGACGCAAGGACATCAAATGAATAATTTATACAGTTTTCTGCACCATATAATTTAGTGATAGTATTTCCTGTAACATTGCCACTACAGTCCAAGAGGATGCATGCCAGGTTTTTATGCTGTAAAACATTAGCTAAAATATATTATATAAATCAAATCAAATTAGATGAACTAATTATCTCTGAAATAAAAAATATATATATATAATTTTGAGACTATGTTCCTGAAGAAAATTTTTAGCATGTCTTGTATATAATAAAATATGAAACCCAAGAACTGGCTAGAGCCATAAGTAACTGGCTAGAGCCATAAGTACTGGCTAGAGCCATAAGTAACAAGTTAAATTCATTGAATCGCACAGACTCCCCTCTATTCCATGGGAACCCTGTAATAGATTAAGTTCTAGGATGAGATGCTATCAACACTGAAGTCATGATGTGTAACCTTGGACCTGTGTTCTAAGACAACCCATCACGACCCACCACTGTCCTATTTAAGTTTTTTACAGGACCCTCTTTTGTTCATATCAGAATATACAACTTAAAACTTAAATTTTCCTGCTGTTGAAATTGTTAAGGACAATGGCTATATAATAATGTTAAAGATTTTGGGTGTATTTCTCAATGGCTATATAATAATGTTAAGGACTTTATTTGTATTTCTCAATGGCTATATAATAATGTTAATGACTTTATTTGTATTTCTCAATGGCTATATAATAATGTTAAGGACTTTATTTGTATTTCTCAATGGCTATATAATAATGTTAAGGACTTTATTTGTATTTCTCAATGGCTCTATAATAATGTTAAGGACTTTATTTGTATTTCTCAATGGCTCTATAATAATGTTAAGGACTTTATTTGTATTTCTCAATGGCTATATAATAATGTTAAGGACTTAATTTGTATTTCTCAATGGCTATATAATAATGTTAAGGACTTTATTTGTATTTCTCAATGGCTCTATAATAAAAACTGACCTTGTGCACATTGTAAAAGTCTCTGTGCGGCACTTCCTTCTGTGCTGCCGATTCCTTGAGCTCGTTCAGTAGGACGTGAAGCTGGTACTTGTTGGACAGGTAGCACAGTCTCCGGTAACAAAATGATTTCCTGGCAATGAAAAAATTGATCTTAGAATCTGTTGAGGCAGAACCCAGTTGTTTATATGGTTTAGACTGGCATACCATAGACTGGCAAACCATAGACTGGCAAACCATAGACTGGCAAACCATAGACTGGCATACCATAGACTGGCAAACCATAGACTGGCATACCATAGACTGGCATAAAATAGACTGGCATACCATAGACTGGCAAACCATAGACTGGCAAAACATTATGTTCAACTATTGTAATGTTCAGCTCATTAAAAAGCAATTATTGTTATGTTCAACCCATTAAAAAGCAATTATTGTTATGTTCAACCCATTAAAAAGCAATTATTGTTATGTTCAACTCACAATGGTCCATCGCTGATCATCCCAAACATGATGTTTTGATCTTTGATAAACTCTTCCAAATTTGGATGTGGCCAGTCAAAAGGTTTGTTGTTTCTGGCCGCCTCCTCACTGGGGAAGACCACCATGACACCTTTCTCAAACCTCATGGCATAGTTGGCAGGGGGCAGAAAATCGACCTTGAACGGGTCGCCACAGGTCGGGGGAGCGTGAATGGGGTGGTCTGGGGAAATCAACGCAAGCAAGCAAGCAAGCGGTGAGGGAAAACGGACAAGGAAAATACACAAAAGTGAGAATAAAACTAAATAACTATTTAGCTATACTACAAGTTTTGAGCACGCTTCAGTCAAAGCAGTTACGGAGACATCAGTTTAACATAAATATCGACATAGAGGAGCCTCAAACTATGTGCCATTTTTGGTGTTTTTAAAATATTTGATTCAAGAATATTTAGTATCTTGTCTATACATTTTTCACTACGGCTTGGATTAATTTTGCCAAACAATAATGACAATAAGTTTAAAACTAACATTAGCTCGGCCTTAAGTTATGCGCGCCGCAGGTCTGTCCTGCATGGGTCATGATGCCGGAGGTTATTACCATTACATTTTTTTTTTTTTTTTTCTATTTAAATGCCACTGCAGGTTTGTGATTGTACACCCACAAAGCTGAAACTAATGTTCACAAAATTGTATGCCCTCGCTGTATGACTCTGATGAAGTTTGGGAAATGAGGATCAAAGTTGAAGGCCAGCTTGAAAAATTTGTCGCTGATTATTTTTTCAATACAAATTCTACGGAGCAGTTGGAAAATAAAAATTACAATTGTACTAAGATACCTATTTGGTTTCATTTATAATATTCAATCTCTCCATTAATGAATCACATAAATGTGATTTTAAGTATGCAAAAGGATAAATGTACACCTTATCTTTATCCCACAGGTTGGTATGTATGATACAGAGTAATATTTTAGTTCACTATTTGGGTTGAATTATTATTGAAAACCAGTGTTTCCTACTTCAACAAATACTAAAAATATTAATATTGTTTATTATGTACTGACAGAAAAAAAAATCTTTATAAAACATGAGGGAAGTCATCAAATGAACACTCAAACTTTTTTTGCTAAATGATTCCATGTTTTTAACAAATTAAATAAACAAAACAATTAACTTTAAGATTTAAATTCAATTAAACAAAACACTGTCAACAGTCTGAAAGCAGTGTCATAATGCAGTCCATATTATCACACGTTATCAAATAGTTTTAAATGCAATAGGGGAAAAAACTCACTCACTACATAACGTTTTGAGTACAGGAGCAACACAAAGCAAATGTCAACATAAATGAGTTGACTTTATTTGTTAGTAAATTCACAGCTCTACATTGCTGCAACAGTTCTATATAGTATAAACTCACACAGCTATTACTATAGGAGAAAATTAAGGATAACTCTCACACATTCTGGAAAAACTCTGGTGGTTGTCTGTCCTAGTTGGTTATTTAAAAAATATGTTATTGACTTAAGAGGGGAAGCATGGGCATGGGGAAGGAGTTATCAATTGGTGGCAGACTGGTGAATGGAAAATCTATAACTCAAAATATCAACATAAAAAAGTAACAATGAATAAAAATAGGGAGGAATAGTCCAAGATGTCAACATCTAATATTCTTTAAGGCATTTTTCTTGATGCATTGGACATTATGTGATTTTTGGAAAATTCTTCAAACTAATTTTTTTGTTGTAAATTGACATTTTAATTTGAGTGAGCTAAAACCATTAGTAGATAAGTAGGTCAAGTGATAAGTAGGTCAAGTAATGAGTGGGTTAATTAGCAGCTCACTTTTAATACTGACTAATTTCACTTCACTAGATTTATTTCAGGAGGTTTCCCAGAGATTCAGTGACAAAAAACTAGATAAAAAAGGTGCCAACCAAATTAAAAAGATTCTTATTAAAAACTCAACCGTGAAATAATCATCAACTCCAGGCAGGTCTGTGAGGTTTGGTCTAAAGATAATGCCTTATAAAATAAACCTAGCAAACATATGAAGACGTCAAGGGAAGAAATGGCTAAATGACATTTTAAAATTGTTTTAGTTTACCCCAGTATCAGAAAGAGGATCAAAATTATAATGCTCTGAATGAAGTTTGATGAAAAAATTATTTCTCTGACCCTATCAAAAATTCAAACTTGAATATCTCAACACTACAAAAATGTGACATAGCCGTTTCTTCCCTTGAGCTCTTCATATGTATTTGAACTCAGATTTTCTTTACCCATTACTGTTAAAAGACTTTTTTTAAAAACACATAGTTTACATTCCTAATTTCAGCACATGTCACATGGTTTTAAGTCTAAACTTCGCCCATTTAAAAATAAATTATATTGCAGTTAGAAATTAAAATGAATACCCAGATATGGCTACTCTCACAGGATAATGTCCCTATTGGCAAAACTGCAGGAATAAAATGGCATGATGGCAATATTTTTAGATCAACTCTCATACTTGATCTGGTTTGGTTAAAGCTCATTGAAAAAATAACACAAAGAAAATAAAGTTGCATTTACAAATTTCAACTTTTTTTTTTTCTCGCCTGGGAATTGTGCTTTGTTGGGCTTAAATTTCATAACTGGAGAACCCTCTATGCTAGCAGACGATGAAGTGCTTCCTAGACATTCAAATTGAGAAATATAAAAAGTTACACTGCAAAAACCGAGGATCAAAAAAGATAAAGTGACAAATATTTTTGTTTTGTTAAAATGAAAAAATTAACGCTCACACGCAAAAAAATAAAAATCTTGTTTAAAAAAAATACTATGTAAATACAAGCTTTCAAAAAAATTTAAGACATCTAATTGTCTAAAGTTTTAAAAGCAATTTTAGAATTTCTGAGAGATTTCATCCTTGTACTATTTTATTACAAGGAATTGGATCTTCCAAAACAACGCCCACTCTTCTGAGTAGTCAGTATAAATTCTTTGCACTTGACAATCAACTTTATTATTTTATTTATGTACAACCCAAAATAATTCTGAAATAATAAAAAAAATATCTAGAAAGAATTAGAAGATGAAGATTTTATATATTACAAAGCTGTAGTTTTGTGTCATTCTTTCCTGTTCAATTGATAAAAAATTTCCTGGTATAATAAAATTTGCAAATACAATCATGGTTTTGTCAAAGCATAATCATGTTTTTGTCTATACACAATCATGTTTTTGTCTTTACACAATCATGTATTATCTACACTTGTCCATGTTTTTTGTCTTAGATAGCTCTGTACAATCAAACTCAGAAAGTAAACTCTCTTTGGCATAGGGATAAAATCATTGGAATAAAACTTTTTATGTGTCTTTACAACTGTGACAGTGTTTTCTTATAAATCACAGAACTCCTTCTATGCTGAAGATTTTTGCAGCCTAGGCTTTTGGATGGTTTGTTTCCAGAATTGCATTTTTATAAGTTTAAAATAAATATTGGCCACTGTGACAGTCTGAAATAAAAATTGACATTTCAACAACTGTGACAGTCTGAAATAAAAATTGACATTTTGACAACTGTGACAGTCTGAAATAAAAATTGACATTTTGACAACTGTGACGATCTGAAATAAAAATTGACATTTTGACAACTGTGACAGTCTGAAATAAAAATTGACATTTTGACAACTGTGACAGTCTGAAATAAAATTGACATTTTGACAACTGTGACAGTTTGTAATAAAAATTGACATTTTGACAACTGTGACAATCTGAAATAAAAATTGACATTTCAACCACTTGAAAGCCTGAAAAAAATATTCACATATTGACAACTGTGAAAGTCTTAAATCAATAATGACATTTTACATAGAAAAATTACAATGTCATTGCAAGGTATTTGTTTAAAATTATTTTCCCCAAAATATAAACAATAAAAACAAAAACAATTATAATCTCGAATGCCTAAGTATATGTCTCTGTCCGAGCCTTTGGACAGAGATGAAATATTCTCTAAAAAAAACCCACTTCACTAAGATATTCTTATTTTTATCATTACATGATATGATCTGATAGAGCCACAGCAGAAATTATTTCAAAACATAAATTCTATATATCACCGGTACAGGTTATTTATTTCTATTTCTAGCCAAATGAAAAATGAATTGACAAAAAATGAAAGATATTTGCATTGTGGCACTTCTATTAAAAGAACACAAGAAAGCTGGGAGCACTGTGAGCACTAACAAGTACTAGACTATTTTTGAGTGTCTGTACAGCATTGTATTAATAACTTTAAAAAATTACCACCTCCCATTGAGTGTGAAGAAATTCATTTATCATTATTTGAACCCCCTCCTACCCTCCAGCTTCATCACACGATTATACTTTAAAAGCAAGAATTAGAAATTAAATTAATTTTTTGCAACCATCAAGTAAGTTAAAGTTTTTATTATACACTAATCTATTTCTAAATGAACAAAATAATAAATTAATAATATTTTTTAAAGACAAGCCCTGGTTAATTAGTTCAATGTTATACCATAATAATTAATTGTTTCAGTTTAGTTTTAGTTATATTAGATTTTAATTTTATGAATATTATTAATGATTAGCTTAAATATATATACCATTATGTTTAATAGTTAATTTTAAATTTGACATAATTTCATTAATAATTTAAGTTTTGTTTTCGTACATTTACAATTTAATAAGTAGGTGAATTAATTTAGTTTTTCACTATCAGTTAGTTTAACCCTTTAAAGGGCAGAGAAAAGTACAAATAGTTGGAAGCTTTTTTTTTTGGATCATTTTATTTGAAATGCGACTCAAATGACATAAAATCAAGTTACTAACATTAATTAATAGTGTACCACAACTATCATATTGCCTGATTAATTTTTAATTTACTATCAAATAATTGAACTATTAGGTATTTTTACCATAAATTTAATATCATTCCATTAAGCCTTCTAATATTTAAATCACACATTATTTCAAGAAAATAAAACAATATCACTTTCTTTAATTTAACATTAGTCTGGAATATTTTATACCATTTTAAAAGAATATCCATTCATTAAAGCTAAAATGACATTGCAACTAGTTCATTCTTTACAAGTCTATTTCCAACACCCTAAAACCTAATCTTACCCCTCAACACCCTGAAACCTAATCTTACCCCTTGACACCCTAATCATACATAGACACCCTAATCATACATAGACACCCTAATCTTACCCCTCGACACCCTAATCTTACCCCTCGACACCCTAATCTTACCCCTAAAGATTTCTATGCCTGAAAAGGTGGAATGTTTTTATAGAATGGCTTTGTTTCCATATTTTTTAATTTTTTTTTTTTTAATTTTTTTTAGTCCCATAACCTCTTTTTCAGAGGTCGTAGGGGATTCTGATGTTTCCATTAGAACATTCTCAGGCTTAATAGACACTGGCGGCGCCCATCCCTCTCCAGGTCAGCGGAGGACTTTCTTAGCGTTAGTCATTTCTCAACATTTTAAAGTGGCTATTCGTGGGCTCGATCCCACACCCCTTGGATTACAGGGAACAAGCCAAATTTCAGATCAAGATTTTGTCAAAGTAAAATAATATTTAAAAAAACAAGATCCTGTTCATATCACTATTCAAGACAGTTAGTAATTATAAAAAACAAAAACAAAACTTATTTCTTACATTTCATAGGAACACCTTCAGAGTCATTGTCTATAAAAACAGTGAAAATAAAGTGTACATGAATAATGTGGGGATAAAAAAGGAAAGGAAACATAGAGAATAAAATGATGAATGTTTGCTATATACCAAGATAGAGTACAGAAGAAAAGTAGAAACACTAAAGAACAAAAAGTCCATAGATAGTTGTTGAGTTCATCATCACCAAAAATGTTCAATAATATTACATTTATTTTATTACAAACCTGTATAACACTATTTAAATTAATTCTATGAGCGCAATTAAAAGTTGAGAAACTTTTTTCCACAGTTTCAAAGACATGGTTTGGGGGAGGGTGGGGGGTCGTCTAAATTTTTGGTCAAATATTTGACTCACAACACATAAATCACTCTTCATAAACTTTCTTTTAGACGAAATCATTTATTTTAACTTAGACAAAAGTCACAAGTTAGATAACCTTACTTCCAGTTTTGTTTTCTTTTCCTTGAAAAAATAATTTAAATTCAAAATAATTTTAATACATTAATTTATAATGTATGTAGTAGTAAATTGAAACTATCATAGGCTCAAAGCAAATTGATTTTTTTTCACCAACATTTAAACATTTTGCCTTTTTTTTTAGATAAATAATTGTGTGTAGAAGGGGAGAGAAAGACTAAAGAATTATTATTTGCCGATTGATTAAAACTCTGAAGGTTAAATAATAAACAATATAATAGCCAAAGTCACTCACTTGTTGGCTGGATGGATAGATCCTTAACTCTATGATGTCATTGTTTGACCTTATATTTTAATACAAGGTGTGCATCAGGAGGTGTGCAAAATAATTATAAATTAAAGATTATTTTTGAAATAGTACTACAGTCCATAGCAGTTAAAAAAAACTGTGGTGTAAAAAAAACATTATATGATGTCATTGTTTTAGCTTATATTTTAATTTTGGCAAAGGAAAGGATGTAAAGAGAGGATTTGAGCATTTATAATAATACAATACTTTGTGTGCATTTCAGAAAGTTTACTATTGAGTATTTATCAAGCAAGGATAAGTTACTTGGACTTTTGAAAAAAAAGTGGGCTCTGTAGGCGCCCTACATACAACCCTTAGTAGAGAAATATTTATAGAATAAAATATTCAAAGGAAGTTTTTTAAAAAGTAGATAAGATGGCACATATGATTTATGTGGGAATGGAAGAAATCCAAGGAACGTAAGACATGAAAACGTTGTGATTCGTAAAGTGAGGGAAAGAATTGACAGCTCAATTTAAAATGACTGAAGATGAAGGTGGAACATGGAAGATAGGAGATCATGTTCAATAAATGTAGAAGGCAAGTTAAAAAAAGATTTAATGGAAGTCTACAAAATTTTCTGATGCTGCCAGCATGTTATTTGTTAGTTTGGGAGAAGACAGGGTTATAGAGCCTGGGAAGATCAACAACCGGGCCATTGACTCGAATGAAGGAAAAATATAAACATTAAATGAACCTAATCAGGAATTAAAATTTGCTCTGTACCCACATATAAAACAGACAAGAGTTATCATCTTGTAATTAGTGACGTGATGTCTGCCTACCTTCAAGGCTGATAGACTTGACAAAGCTGCCCTTGAGGGCACCAAATGCCTCCTCTCCGTCCAAGCTTTCAAGAAAGCGGGCAGTGACGTGAGGGAAGATCTGTTGGCTGAGGACCATGTACTTCTCTCGGAGCATCAGGGCACGCACCAGCATCTTGGACGCAGCCTGGAGGTCTTTGAATGGGACCTGTTGGGTAAAGACCATCATTACTGCCTTGTTGCCATAGGTCACGTCAGAGTAGGTCACTCAAATAGAAATTATTTTCAGTTTTACATTTCAAAATAAATTTGTACTAGGATCACACATAGATGCTCCATCCCAAAAGATAAAAAAAATACCCAGAAAAAATATCTCATGAAAGAACTGGAAACCTGAGGGGTCTGTCTACCTAATGGGGTCTGTCTACCTGAGGGGTCTGTCTACCTGAGCGGTCTGTCTACCCGAGGGGTCTGTCAACCAGAGGGGTCTGTCTACATGAGCGGTCTGTCTATGTGAGGGGTCTGTCTACATGAGGGGTCTGTCTACATGAGGGGTCAGTCTACATGAGGGGTCTGTCTACATGAGGCGTATGTCTACAGGCTTTTTCTTAAAATACACATTCAAAATGCTGTGCATGCACACACACACAGACTTAACTGTACAGGTGCACACTGAAACAGTTTCATCTGCCTCACTTTTTCCAGCCTGGAAGGCAAACTACTTACATGTTTGTGATGGTTTTATTTTTACTTAGAATAGAAGTATGTAATGATGTATTTTAAATCCTGTCATTGCTGGCACAAGTACAGGAACACTTCCAGCAGAGCTGCTCTACTCCACTGCCATCACTAACAAACCAGCCTGCCACCTCACATCCCAATTCAACAACAGAACTCATTATTTTACAAAGATCTCATGAAAATTATATCAGGGCAGTGCATTCAACCCCCCCCCCAACCAATTCCCAATCCCAGTGGTTCCCAACCTGGGAAGAGCAGTTACCCCGCTAGAGTCCTCCCCTGAGACATTGATCCTCTGGAAGTCTGGCAGGAGTTCGTACTCCTCCTCAAGCTCGGTGGCTATCTGCGACGGTATGATGCTGTCGATGCGGGGAAGGTTGCTGTGCCGAACCTTGCCACTGGGAATCCTCTCGGCAGAAACCGGTGCACTGATGGTGGCCTGGGACGGTCCACCACTACATCAGCAGAGGGGATAAATGGAAAATTCAAAATGAAACCAACAAAATAAAGTAGGGACATTCTGAGTGCTGAGTCACATTATTATTGTGTGTTGTGTGTGACATCAAATCACATCATTATTGTGTGTTGTGTGTAACATCAAATCACATCATTATTGTGTGCTGTGTGTAACATCAAATCACATCATTATTGTGTGCTGTGTGTAACATCAAATCACATCATTATTGTGTGTAACATCAAATCACATCATTATTGTGTGTAACATCAAATCACATCATTATTGTGTGTAACATCAAATCACATCATTTTGTGTTATGTGTTAACATTAGGTCTGCGGAAATTAACTATTAATTTCTCGATTAATAGGTAAATTTTGTTATCAATTAAAATTATTTTAATTGATAACATAGCTTTTAAAGTTAAAGACAATATGTTATACAATGTTTTTGATTTATTAATAAATAATTAATTATTAATAATAGTTTTTCTTTACATACAAAATTCTCCATTAAAAAAAAGATTTTTGAAGTGTAAACTTTTAAATAAGCTGTTTTTATGTAAGGAAAATGATGTAAAAAAAAACAACATTGTTTTTACTTAATTAACAAACAAAAAATTAAAATTCATAGACATTAAACTGTACCACTTATATTTAAATATATCTCTTAATTTTTATTTTTTTACAAAATACATGTACAAGATATGGGCATTTTATGAAATTTTAAGTTTAATGACGTCATACATCTCATTTTCAGCTTTAATCAAAATTATCGATTAATTATTCGGTTATTTTTCAAAAGTTAACGATTAAATTTAAATTAATCGATAACAGCCCTAATTAACATCAAATCACATCATTATTGGGTGCTGTGTTCACAAAAGAAATTTAATAGCGAAAGCTGACAACAAGAACATGCTAAAATACTTTTGACTATTTATTCCTCTGCATTTTAATTGATAGAGGACACCTGTGTGTTTTTATTTTAATATAACAAATATTTATTTAGGTTTACTGGACAGGCCTAGGTGTTATAACGATATCTGATTGATGAGAGAATAATATAAGAACTTTTAAAATAATTCTTTCTAACACCTTTTAACATCACAACTTTAAACCAAGCATTTAATTTTTAATTCAATTCTTACAATCTGATCTAACTAAGGGCCTGACAATCAATATTACAAATATCAGCTTTGTAAAGGACTAACTCTGAAAGTATTAGTTTATCTGCAAAAGTTTTAATTTAATATTTTCACAGCAACAAAATTATGGCAAGAAAATACCTCCCACCCCCCCCCCACTCCATTATTTACGTTGGTTAGAAAGTGTTAGCTTCCTGAAATATGCATTAGTATGGTGGTCCTAGCAACATGACATGGGACATAACTGGTCAGAAATGTGTCCTAGCAACATGACATGGGACATAACTGGTCAGAAATTTGTCCTAGCAACATGACATGGGACATAACTGGTCAGAAATTTGTCCTAGCAACATGACATGGGACATAACTGGTCAGAAATTTGTACAACAGTTTGTGGTTTTGTCAAGGTTATCTACACCCCCCCCCCCCAAACCCTGCAATGTTCTCATCAATACAACCCAATTGACACACTCAGATGTGCAAGCTGACAGTTTAAGGTCATTTTGACAGGTAAATTTTTATTTCACCAGGGGTCACCACTGACTCACCACACAACTTGTGACCAATACGTATGTCGATTATTGATACATATTATTATGTATGTTTGTATTTATAAAAAATGTATCCATATATAAGCATCTGCTCCTAATATTTTTTCATAGATAAAAAGACCATTAAAAACTTGAACTAGTCGACTGTAAGAATTATTAGGATCATAAATGCAAAAGAAAAGTTCACAACATGAAAAGTGTGGAAATTTAAAATGAAAGAACAATAATACATGCCAAGGGGAAACAACAACTAAAGAGTGCTGGGAACACAACAAGAAAATGTATGACAAATAAAATCCAGCTAAAACGGTGCAAAAGCGTGGTAAGATAAAAGGAAAGGTGTCTGACCAGACATTAAGTATGGAAGTCTGTCTATTGAACTAAGGGATGAAAGTAAGAGCAAGAGGTGAGGAGCACAAGAATAACACACAAAATGACTATCTAACTAAGCTAAGCCTATCAATAGGTGCAGAAACAAGACATGGTAATATAGCAAATCATTTGGGACAAGACAGGGTAATAGGTCCAACTATTTGGGACAAGACAGGGTAATAGGGCCAACTATTTGGGACAAGACAGGGTAATATGGCCAACCATTTGGGACAAGACAGGGTAATAGTTATAATAAAAAGTTATGACAATATGATGGTGCCAATAGTTCAACCAACAGAGCAGGGGGTAAAAAAAAAGGCACAGAGTGAGACCCTCTGAGACTGCCCACCTGTGTGAATACCTCAGTCTAAGATGAGACATTTCATTGGTTCGATCCTGGCTTGGCAGGCTGGGAATACACTCAGTTGGGGAGGGGGAGATACAAATATCATAGCAACATCTGCCCATAAAATAACCCAGGGTGAGGGGTAAGGTGTGGTCAGCCTAATTCTATGTCATTTCAATCAATGGTCGTTCCATCTGACACTAGAGTGTAAAGAATGTGATTGAACAAAGCACTTTTACCCAAGATAAAAAGGAACGAGCTATCTGAAAACCATATTGACTTTGTCCTATCACGTTAAGAAAAGCCAGTGGAAATGATATCACGTGACGTGTCCCCNGACTATTTTTTTTGACCAAGATCACTTCCACTCCCCCCCCCCCACACACCAAACATACATACACACACACAAAAAAGTATTAGATACAAGGTCACTAGAAACTACGACTCTAACTGGTTCGCCACAACAAGAAACAAACTCAAATAGTTCCTTCACCTTTCTAAAGAACATTTGTATGTTTACCAATCCTCAACCATACATATACATAATATATATATATAATATATATATATTAATAAATAATTAATTATTAATAATTAATAATAATGTTTTTATGTACAAACTTCTCCATTTAAAAAAAAAAAAGATTTTTAAAGTGTTAATTTTAAAATAAGCATTTTTTTAAAAGGAAAATGATATTATTGAGCAAATTATATTTATATATATCTCTTAAAAAATGTTTAAAATTAATTATTTAGGTTATGGGCATTTTATGAAATTTTCAGTTTAATGACACCATACATCTTATTTTCAGCTTTAATCAAAATTATAGATTAATTATTCAGTAATTTTTCAAAAGTTAACGATTAAATTTAAATTAATCGATAACAGCCCTAATATATATATATATATAGCGGAACGATATAAAAGCAAACCTCAGTCCTAGTTAACAAATGAAAGTAACTTTCCAAAGGACCAACTAATACTATTATCAACAGTACTACATTGCAATTATTTATGCATTGGTGTAACAGTGCAAAGATATTCTCAAAACAAAGTTAAAAGTCAATAGTTAAACTGAAAAGAAACGTGTGTTATGTAAATTTAAAAAATATCTTTTAATATTAAACTTTCTGAAATGTACGCAAAGTATTTAATAAAATAGGGGTTGTATTTTGCGCACCGATACACACCAAACAATGACGTCATCATATTAAATATTTTTACAGCGCTAATCAACACACGATTTTTCAACTAAACTAACTGCTGTAGACTGTCGTACATCGTTCCTCAGCGTTCCACATCCAGTGAGTGAGTGAGTGACCTGGGCTTTTATATTATTTATAATTAAACATTAATGTAATCAATGGAAACATTATTAAAACATGTAAACGCATTTTCCCCTTCAAACGTGATTTATTTTCTCTCTTGAATATTCTTTGTTTGTTTGTTATATGTTAAATTTTAACTTCAATTATTATAATACGGGCTTCCGATGGCAAGTTGGGGGAGATTGAATCATACCGGACAATAAGTGTCACCAACCAGTTATCAAATCAGACAATAGTTAGGTTGCCCCAGATGTCCGATTTAGCACCGGAATGTCCTGCATTCTCGTAATTTGTCCAGTGAACAACTTGAAGCAATCCCGGACATTTCATTTCATATTTAATATTAGAATGTTGCAAGTTGCTTTTTGTGGCATTGACAAACTTTGATAGTGGCAGCCATCTGGCAACACTAGAGAATAAAGACACGTGTTGCTTGTTTGGGGGGGGCGGGGGTGGGGACATCGTCAGGCAAGATACGCGAGAGCATCAACAAGGGGCGTTGACCTTGAACAACCTCGTCTAACAAGGTCAGCAAAACAGACAGTGGGTTAAAACAAAACCAGGCGAGTTGTTTGTAAGGCCGTGGAATTGTTGATGTTTATGCCGTCTATCTGGAACATTGGATGAGATCCCTCCCTAAGTGGATGGGTGAGGTCCCTCACTAAGTGGATGGGTGAGATCCCTCCCTAAGTGGATGGGTGCTCCCCCCCCCCACACACACATTTTTGTCACTAGAACTCAATATTTGTGGGCTCGTACATACGGTTAGAAGTAAATGAATGACAACATTAAACATGACCAGAAAGATGTGTCAGGTGTATGGCCAACAGGTGTGTCAGGTGTATGGCCAACAGGTGTGTCAGGTGTATGGCCAACAGGTGTGTCAGGTGTATGGCCAACAGTTGTGTCAGGTGTATGGCCAACAGGTGTGTCAGGTGTATGGCCAACAGGTGTGTCAGGTGTATGGCCAACAGTTTAAGTTGTGTCCACACAAAAAAAAAATCTCATTGAAATTAGCTTAGATATAGGAAACAGATTCATTGGCTTTAGTTTAGGTCAATATTTCATTGGCCTTAGATTTAGGTCAATATTTCATTGGCCTTAGATTAGGTCAATATTTAATTGGCTTTAGTTTAGGTCAATATTTCATTGGCCTTAGTTTAGGTCAATATTTTATTGGCTTTAGTTTAGGTCAATATTTCATGGCTTTAGTTTAGGTCAATATTTCATGGCTTTAGTTTAGGTCAATATTTCATTGGCCTTAGATTTAGGTCAATATTTCATTGGCCTTAGATTAGGTCAATATTTCATTGCCTAAATTCTTAACTAATGATATGTTTTTTTTCATGGGATACATTCTATTTGTAATGGTCTTAGTGTGGGATATATTTAACTGGCAATAGTCTAGATATGGGATATATTTAACTGCCAATAGTCAAGTCTTCTCTTGTACCTCCACATCCTGTTATCAGTGTTTAAGGAGTCCACATGGAAAACCTTCGATTTTGGCGGGAAAATGAGTTACTGTCCTTTTCTTGTTAAATGTTAATCTCGACGGTATTCTGTTGGTTTGGTCATTTAAAACTAACTAAATACGCTGCACTTTATTGCCAAACATAAGAAACGCTTGCTAAATCTATTAAGTAGCTCAAACATGAATGCCTCTTTCTCAAAAACTGTAAAAATTGACTTGGTAGGTTTTGTGAGTGGACTCCTCATTTACTGTACACACAGCACAACAAAAGGGGGGGGGGGCAACTGAGATTTAACTATTTAAACCAGATCCCAAAACAAACACAGTGACAACAGACGATATCGAAATGTGGAAACTTTAACTGGGTGACAAAAAACAGCATTCACACATCACCAGAGACCAAACAATTATGGTTCATTTTGCTCCTTATGCCTTTTTTATTCACTTTAATTATAGCAGAGTTGGTTTTTCCCCTCCGCGATCAAAGACTTTATCAGAACAGATTTTTAAAAATATTTAATAACTTAATATTTGATTAAATATGTCGCGTTGAAATAAGATATGTTTTAAATAATTTGATTATATATGACGAGTTGAAATGAGATATGTTTTTAAATCAATAACTTGAAATGGTTCCCACACTGTTGGACATGGTACTGGTGATGTTTGAATGGCGTGTGTGCGATGTTTCTCAAACAGCCGCGTAGATTAGCAGCAACCACGAGCAATGGTTCAGAATTTGAGAACCACCGCTCAGACAACAACAACCTCCAACTGGAGATCTTTGTTTGTGTTATCTGACAAAAATAGACATTGTGTACATCGCCACACATCTGGAAGGGGGAACTACTCCAACAACAATGAGCAGGGGAAGAAATGAATGAGTAATCGAACCAAAAAGAAATGGAACAAAACGCAACACGAAAAGCGCAGTAACCACAATGTAAAAATAACTTGAAAGGTTGTTTACCTCCCATCCGATAAAAATGATTGGCTGGAGACGGGGGTGACTGGGGAACTGTTGATAAACAACGTGAGGTCAGTTGTGTATATGGGTGGAGACTGGGGAAAAGTTGTAAAACAACATGAGGTCAGTTGTGTGTATGGGTGGAGACTGGGGAAAAGTTGTAAAACAACATGAGGTCAGTTGTGTGTATGGGTGGAGACTGGGGAACTGTTGATAAACAACGTGAGGTCAGTTGTGTGTATGGGTGGAGACTGGGGAACTGTTGATAAACAACATGAGGTCAGTTGTGTGTATGGGTGGAGACTAGGGAACTGTTGATAAACAACATGAGGTCAGTTGTGTGTATAGGTGGAGACTGGGGAACTGTTGATAAACAACGTGAGGTCAGTTGTGTGTATGGGTGGAGACTGGGGAACTGTTGATAAACAACATGAGGTTAGTTGTGTGTATGTGTGGAGACTGGGGAACTGTTGATAAACAACGTGAGGTCAGTTGTGTGTATGGGTGGAGACTGGGGAACTGTTGATAAACAACATGAGGTCAGTTGTGTGTATGGGTGGAGACTGGGGAACTGTTGATAAACAACACGAGGTCAGTTGTGTGTATGGGTGGAGACTGGGGAACTGTTGATAAACAAC
>MUZC01001755.1:122531-145786 GCA_002072015.1 Radix auricularia | reverse complement strand
ACAGCACGTCAGATAGTGAGCACAGCACGTCAGACAGTGAGGGTGGAGACTGGGGAACTGTTGATAAACAACATGAGGTCAGTTGTGTGTATGGGTGGAGAAGAACAAGAAAGAAGTAGAGGAAAAAATGAGAAATGGTGAAGGAAAGAGAGAATAAATGGTTAGTAACAGCGGTAACGCTAGCGATGACAATGTGGAAAATGGCTGACCGAGAGATGACAATGTGGAAAATGACTGACCGAGAGATGACAATGTGGAAAATGGCTGACTGAGAGATGACAGTGTGGAAATGGCTGACCAAGAGATGACAACGTGGAAAATGGATGACCAAAAGATGACAACGTGGAAAATGGATGACCAAGAGATGACAATGTGGAAAATGGCTGACGCAGAGATGACAGTGTGGAAATGGCTGACCAAGAGATGACAACGTGGAAAATGGATGACCAAGAGATGACAATGTGGAAAATGGCTGACTGAGAGATGACAGTGTGGAAATGGCTGACCGAGAGATGGCAACGTGGAAAATGGCTGACCGAGAGATGGCAACGTGGAAAATGGCTGACCGAGAGATGGCAACGTGGAAAATTATGGACGGTTCATTATTAATTTTTAAATATTTGTCATCAAATTATTCCTGGATGCTCGTAATTAAGAAAAAAAAATAATGAAAAGAAAGCAAATTTATGAAATTGTGTTAAACTTGAGAATTCGGATCATACATATTTAGGTGTCGGCTCGCGATATTTAATTGTCAAAATTGAACAGATAATTTTGAGGCATTCAGCGTTTTGTATGGCTACAGAAATATAACCGATGGGGAAGGAAGGGGACGTCACCAACAAAACGATGTTAAGAGTAGTGTCCTTGTCATCAACTCTGCTTATTTCCTCTGACGATATGACCTTGACCCCCTATTGTTTATTTTACTGGCTACATTGTTTGGAAAGTGAGGGCAAAGTTCACACCACTGAAGTACTCCCTGAACCGTATGCAAATACAACAATCGTGTGCAGCTAATTGACAACAACAGATGTCAAGCACATTCACATGTGTTCATTCATTTTGATCTCAGAGTGAGCTCTACAGCACGTCAGACAGTGAGCACAGCACGTCAGACAGTGAGCACAGCACGTCAGACAGTGAGCACAACACGTCAGACAGTGAGCACAGCACGTCAGACAGTGAGCTCTACAGCACGTCAGACAGTGAGCACAGCACGTTAGACAGTGAGCACAGCACGTCAGATAGTGAGCTCGGCACGTCAGACAGTGAGCACAACACGTCAGACAGTGAGCTCTACAGCACGTCAGACAGTGAGCACAGCACGTCAGACAGTGAGCACAGCACGTCAGACAGTGAGCACAGCACGTCAGACAGTGAGCACAGCACACACAATCAGACATTCTAGACTGAGCCTACGGTAGGTAGTCTAGAATGAGCCAACGGTAGTCTAGAATGAGCCAACGGTATTCTAGAATGAGCCAACGGTAGTCTAGAATGAGCCAACGGTATTCTAGAATAAGCCAACGGTAGTCTAGAATGAGCCAACGGTAGTCTAGACTGAGCCAACGGTAGTCTAGAATGAGCCAACGGTAGCCTAGAATGAGCCAACGGTAGTCTAGAATGAGCCATCGGTAGTCTAGAATGAGCCAACGGTAGTCTAGAATGAGCCAACGGTAGTCTAGAATGAGCCAACGGTAGTCTAGAATGAGCCAACGGTAGTCTAGACTGAGCCAACGGTAGTCTAGACTGAGCCAACGGTATTCTAGAATGAGCCAACGGTATTCTAGATGGAGCCAACGGTAGTCTAGAATGAGCCAACGGTAGTCTAGAATGAGCCAACGGTAGTCTAGAATGAGCCAACGTTTGTCTAGAATGAGCCAACGGTATTCTAGACTGAGCCATCGGTAGTCTAGAATGAGCAAACGGTAGTCTAGAATGAGCCAACGGTAGTCTAGACTGAGCCAACGGTAGTCTAGAATGAGCCAACGGTATTCTAGAATGAGCCAACGGTATTCTAGAATGAGCCAACGGTAGTCTAGAATGAGCCAACGGTAGTCTAGACTGAGCCAACGGTAGTCTAGACTGAGCCAACGGTAGTCTAGAATGAGCCAACGGTAGTCTAGAATGAGCCAACGGTAGTCTAGAATGAGCCAACTGTACCCAACTTTATCCTCAATTTTCACACTAAGTACAACAATCTATACAGGTGATATAACTTGGCCAGTCCGGCAAATGAGCAGCTACCTGACCAGCCCGGCAAACGTTCAGACTACTCACTTGTCTGAGATAGCACTCACTATTGCCTCCTTCTAGAAGAAAACACAGCACCAGTAACTTCCCCTGCCCATCGATACATTTTGACAGTAACTACCACGAGGATTAACGAGCAGTGTTTGTACTCACTCCTCCACAGACGAGGATGATTAGAGAGGGATCAGAAATGAGTGCGCTAGTTCAAACGCTTAGGGCGGGGTATGGATGGACCAACAATATTCTGCAGTGCATCCCAAACAAGATACAGACTGTCGAATGTCCGATAAAATGAACATGGGCCCAAAGATCAAGTTTGAGAAACACTGCTCAGAGCCATTTATGCACACACCACAAAGAAATTATACAAAATAAACAAGAGTAATGGCAAGACTCCCTCCCGGCATAAAAAACAAATATATTGTTAGGAAATGGTCCAATGGAATATCATTGTTATTTCTGTTGTCCCACTGGGAGGGTACATTGGAATACTATATGTAGACAAGGCCGAAATAAAGCAGGAGGGCGTGGTCCAGTAATAAAGTCAGTGCGCGTGGTCCAGTAGATAAGTGGGCGTGGTCCAGTAGATAAGTGGGCGTGGCCCAGTAGATAAATGGGCGTGGCTAAGCGGGGTACGCGGGCGTATTATCTGAAAATGGGATACATTAACTGGACACAACTTTAATCTACGACTTTATTGTGCTCCAATATAAATGACGTAATCATTATTAAAATTTGAACGACTGACTCGGTCGTTGACGAGCTTCGACACATCTCCAGTAAGTGCACACCTTAACTTCCGGTCTGCTGAGCAGGTTATCGTTTGATTGTGTTTGATGGTTGTTATCTTTTAATTCAGTAGCAAATTAAAAATTGATTGAAGTCTTCAGTAAAGCTAAACCCACCCCAGCCCCCACCTCACTTACCCAATTCATCCAATACCTTCCCGGAGTGACCTTTAACTCCGTGCAGCCATGCGCAGTCAGTGAAAAGGGCGGACATCTTGTTGCTGCGTGTGTCCTCTTTGGTCGTGTTGCTATGGCAACGTTTTGTATAATGATATTGATTGGTGGACGTCTTTCCGGTGTCCTGCTGTGCTTCGCTTGGTAAATACGTGATTAGAGATTATGTCAAGTCATGGATGGTGTGCTGGTACAGCAGAAGACAGGAGGTCAGGGGGAGAATATTTGATAGTCTGAGAGGGGGGGTAGGGGAGACCCGTAAGGTAAGGCGACCCGGGGCTTATCAAAACGGATAGATATTACAGCTGTAACATTGAAGTACTTCACACAAGTGTCCCATTTACACGGGTGGGGTGGGGTGGTCTAGACCAGAAGCTCCTGAAACGTGAGAAGTGTAGCACCCACTTGGTTGACGACATCTTAGATGACGTGGGCAAGCTCGAAAGACTCGGAGGTAAGGTGACAGTGCAATGGATCCCGAACCAAGTGAATGTTGACGGCAATGAGAAAGCAGACTCCCTGGCAAAAACCGGGAGAGCCCAGCCCCAACCAGACGTTCCAGTCACTTATCTCGGGGCAAAGACCTGGCTAATGGGCCACTTCAGGAACAAGTGGTACCAGGAGTAGGCTGACAATACGACTGCCAGGAGGGCATTCATTAACATGCGCAGGCCATACCGATCAGACCAGTGGTGAAGTTTGATTCGCAAACATCAGAGTTAAGGGACTCAAATAGTGACGGTTAAAAGAACTGATCACCAACAAACACAACAAACAAAAGTGAAGGTGGCTGGCGGTACTCTTGGCATTAGCCGCTGGGTTACTTTCAGCCGCTGGGTTACTTTCAGCCGCTGGGTTACTTTCAGCCGCTGGGTTACTTTCAGCCGCTGGGTTACTTTCAGGTTTCAAACTCTGATCCCATCAAGGTCCAGATTTACAAGCTCTAATGATGCTTTATTTTAGACAGTTTATAGAGTTTGCGTGGCCAATTATATAATTGGTAACATCATGTGTTAGGTTTTATATTGTAAGAGTCTGTACATTGTAATTACAATAACTTAACTCAAATATACATTCCCAATGCTGAAAATAATTGAACCACACGGGAACTGTGTTGTTGAACAAATGTCACAGTAAAGTCTGCAGGTTTTTCTCTTTCTATCCAACATGTTCCCACATTCATAAAGCAGCTGTCACAGCGGTAGCTCTTTCTTTTCAATATCATGTTGTAGCATGGAAGCCACAAAGGACATATCATTAGTTACAAATAATTTGTACATAAACATCTATCTAACTGTTAGAAGTTATACTATTCTATATTTTTTAAAAGATAGTTTCATTGAGTGTACACAACAAATTAAAACTTTAACTAAATGTGCTGTGGAAATCTTAAACTTAAGTGTTTCTAAAGCTTAATAAATATCTTTAATTGTTTAAGGTGTCATGAAAGTAGCACTGCTCAAAAGTAGCACCCATAAAAGTAGCACTGATCAGTTTATACAGATTTTAAAAATCTAACACATAGACTATAATCAACAGATTAAAATTGAAGTCTAAATTTTCTTGGTTAATATTATCTGTTGCAAACAAAAATTTCAAGCACAACAGCACATATTAGTAAAGTATTATTACAGAAAAGAGCACTAGGTTAGGGGGGATCACTCTAGTTGGTTTTATTTTATAATATTCAATCAAACTGAATAACTGAGGGAAAAAAACTAAAATTTAAATAGGAGAGATATAAAATTATAATTTTAAAAAAAAATTCTGCTTATGAAAATAAAGTGATGTTCCTTTGAACTCTTACAACAATAAAACTTGACTAAAAGTGTTTAAATATGATGTGGCATTTCAATAAAGAATGCATTTTTTTTAATCACCAACTTTAATGTTTATCGTAACAAAAATACTTGTATTGTTTTCTCAAACATTAAAATTAACAGAAAATAAAGTGAAAGATTTCTTAAAGAAGAGATTTTCAAAAATAAAATTAAATAACCAGGTTAAGTAAGCTATCTTTTTAAAAAAAAAAAAATATTGATTTAAACCAAATAATAATAAGCCAAATTAATCACTTCAAATTTTCTTTAATTCATCTTATTACTTCGTTGTAAAACTAACAAATGCTACAAGAGAAAAATAATTGAAAAAATTAGAATTACAAAAATGGGATTGAAACTTGCAATCATGAAAATTATAAAACAAAACCACTTTTTTTTTTTATAATGATTGTGTTTTCATTTTTTAAAAATTACCTTTCATTGCCAGTTTGGTTGATAAATTGTCTGGAAAGAAAAAGTTTCTAAATTCTCAGCAGGTCATTTAATAGCTTTCTCAATTTTCAGGGGATCATAAAAAAGGGTATTTCTTCTTTAGTTTGAGGGACTTATGTTAAATGTATTTCCCTATATCAGAACAAAGTCTAGGAGAAGGTGTATGTAGAAAAGTCATATGTAGAGAAGGTGTATGTAGTAAGGTGTATGTAGAGAAGGTGCATGTAGAGGTGTGTTTAGAAAAAGTGCATGTTGCAGCTTTTAAATTTACTTTACAGCCTCCCCTCCCACCCCACACAAATTGCTCGACCATATTTCACAAAACCTTATAACAAACTGTCCAATCTAGAAGTTCAGATAAATATTTTACTGGACCATATTTCAGAAAACCCTAAAGTAAATTGTCTAGTCTAGTAGTTTGAATATGCGTCAAGTTATAAATTGTTGGAAATACACATTAAATAGGATCATTTGCATTGCAACAGAACTAACAATTATATTTCAATAGCATTCAAAGACAGAAATCTTATGTCTCAGTAGTAGCAATGTGTGTGAACTGCATGTTTATAGGGAATAATAACTTAAGCCAACAGTTAAAGAGACTGTGCCAAATTTTAAATAGAATTCAAACACATCTATCAAGTTACACTAAAAAGGGGAGACATGCCTATATGTCTCAGCAAGATAACACTTCAATACAGTTCAGTAACCTTATACAAACATAAATACCACATCAAAGGACCTGAACTCTAAACGGAATCATTCTTCTTCAAGCCTTGCAGCTAAATATAGACCCTCCTAAATTATTGGTAGACATTTTACATTGACACAAAATTCTGAAGAGAGTGGCCTACCCTTGGTAACTGGGCCATTCAGAGCTTACCTCCCAGCAGTTGGCATTAAGGAAACTGTTGTACACGGCTCTGCCCCAATAACCACAAACTATTCTATTCACAAGTCCATCAAAACAAATTTCCAAACACCCACCACTTCATTATTGAACCAGCTGTTCAGGAGTGGATCTCAAAATCTTTACATGGCACAAACCCTTGGTCAAGCAATTCACCCTCCGTACTGTTTATTTCAGTGAGGAGGGTACACAATTGTTGACGGTGCCTTTCTGGCAATGGTGAATCCTTGAGATAACTCATCTGTATCTTCTCCTTACTTCACATTTCCCTTGTTAGTCACCTGACATTCAATATTCTCCAAGCACGCCTGTTACTACTGTCAGGAGACAGGTGAGCTATTGACAAGTATAATAATTTGTTTAAAGGCCAAACCAGCCGTTGTATTTTCGAAGATCTCAATGACAGGATGAGAACCATTGGTCAAGCTTTACGACCTGGTAAGCCGTAACGCTGTGACATAGTCTCAATAAGACATTAAAACAAATCTTCACGGGTAATGAAATCAAGTGTTTGTGTATTATAGTTATAGCACAATGAATGGATTCTAATTTATGTAATGAGACCATGTACCAGACTAAGCTTGAGAAATAAAGTGAGCGGTTGTAGAAAAAAAAAATGGTTTTATTCAATATAAAATTAATTATGAGCCCAGATTTGGAAACTCATCACTAAAACACATCTCTAGATCATACATTATGCATCTCATCTGCATGCCATTGGCTTTGTTCACTTAATGATGCGGCAAGGAATAATTGCTCCATGTTCGCAGAGCAAAGCTACATTGTTGGTTATAAAAAACTTAGCACTGGTATTTTTCACATGAATACTTTGTAGACGATTAAAGATAAAGTTTTTTGAGAGGGTGTTCAACATTGAAGAGGAAAAAAACATTTTATGCAGCAATACTACAGCAAAATAATATAATAACACCCCCTGCACTTGTCTGTCACAGTTCTATCTATTTATTCACTTGCATGATCTGCATAATCTCAGTTTGCGTGATAAAGACTTGCATTGTTTAAAATTCATGTTGCTTTCAGGAGAGAACAATGACCAACAGTACAATTAAAACTATGCTAAAGAGATCAATGCCAATACTCCTTTGGGCTGAGTTGGGTGAGGCCGAAAGTTACTGAAAGTGTACATTGAAATCAGGGGCGGATCAAGATTGCACGGGGCCTCTGGCTGCAATCCCGCCTGAGGCCCAGTCCAGCCACCTTTATTATACAATAAATTAAGCCTGGGGCCCTTAAATCACTGGGGGCCCCTGGCATTAGCCCCATCAGCACCCCCCCCCCCTGAATCATCCATAGATTGAAATGTATAGAAAAGTTATTGCTGTTTCTCAGGGTTATCTACAGTTCTGATCATTTGATATCAGTCCAAATATCCTAAACGAGAGTTTAAGACATCCATCTCTTAAGTAAGATAAGAGACTGCCATCAACTGAGAAACTTACCTTTGAGAGAGCTGACGCTCAAAATAGTCCCTGCTTTCTTTTTCCTGTATGGGGTACCTGGGCACCTCAAACTTCACCTGGACGGCCTCGTCTGAAAATATGGACAAATGGAGCGACTCCCCGGCTTTGGAGAGTTCATCATCCAGGGCGGAGGACATGTGCCGCTGGAGTTTTGTCCTTGATGGTGAGAACGGAGGAGACTGCTGGCCTGCATTGGGACAGTAAGACAATGGGCATTAGGACAGTAAGACAATGGGCATTAGGACAGAAAGACAATGGGCATTAGGACAGTAAGAAAATGGGCATTAGGACAGTAGGACAATGGGCATTATGACAGTAGGACAATGGGCATTAGGACAGTAGAACAATGGGCATTAGGACAGTAGAACAATGGGCATTAGGACATTAAGACAATGGGCATTAGGACAGTAGGACAATGGGCATTAGGACAGTAAGACAATGAGAATTAGGACATTAAGACAATGTGCATTAGGACAGTAAGACAATGGGCATTAGGACATTAAGACAATGGGCATTAGGACAGTAAGACAATGGGCATTAGGACAGTAAGACAATGGGCATTACGACATTAAGACAATATGCATTAGGACAGTAAGACAATGGGCATTAGGACATTAAGACAATATGCATTAGGACAGTAAGACAATGGGCATTACGACAGTAAGACAATGGGCATTAGGACATAAAGACAATGTGCATTAGGACAGTAAGAAAAAATGCATTAGGACAGTAAATATGTATAATATATATACATTCATTTTTGGAGTGTCATTATTCAGGCAACTCATTCCAGTTGGGAAGTAGGAGAATGTGTATGTATGTATTTCTTGGAAATGTAAAATGAAAGTTCTTTTAACTTTATGTCTATCTAAGAGGTTATATCAATTATATTAACTGTGTGTTCTGTTTCCTAATACACTTCAAAGCCTTATTTATTTTGACTTCTTTGTTCTTCTATCCTCCAATATGTATGAAATTATGCCTGTCATTTTAAGTGTGCAAATTTAGCACACATACATAAAGGTGTCCCTGAAACAGTTGTCAACAGCTTGCCCTAATTTAATGGAGCCAGTTCTGGATTGAATGTATGAGACTCTCCTGGTGATTGAATGATTGTACACAGATTGTCTTATACAGTGTATACCATTATTGAACAAACGGATATGGCATTAGATAAGACAAGCCATGCAAGCATTGAGCTCAATATGATTGGCTAAACCTTATCAGGGGAGGTGAACCACAAGCTGAAGATCTGTCATATCATGTCCTTTAATCTATATTGAAACAGTCTCAGACCACCAAACAAGTATGGCAAACAACATGATCTCTATTGAAATTGAAACAGTCTCAGACCACCAAAGAAGTATGGCAAACAACATGATCTCTATTGAAACAGTCTCAGACCACCAAAGAAGTATGGCAAACAACATGATCTCTATTGAAACAGTCTCAGACCACCAAACAAATATGGCAAACAACATAAACCTACAAAATAAAACAGTCTCAGACCACCAAAGAAATGTGGCAAACAACATAATCCTATAGTATGAAACAGTCTCAGACCACCAAAGAAATATAGCAAACAACATAATCCTACAGAATGAAACAATGTTCAGAACAGAATTCTTCAATTTGAATAACTAACCTTTTTTATTTGTAAAACCCATGCATGTCAAAAATAATAGTCATTTGACCAAAGTAAAGCTCAATCTAAAGAACCAAACATACACACATACATACGTACACACATACATACGTACACACATACAAAGTTCAATTCTTTTTCAAAGATACTAAACTTGTAAGAAATTATCTCACTATTCCACCCACTACTCGTATATTCTCATACTAATTTCATATGCTCTAATGGCCACGTAATTGATCAGTTTCATTACTAGCATGCCAAGTAAAAGTATAAGTGGGGCTGTGACACTTGAGCCTGGCAACTACAATTCACTTTGTCTTTTTCTGTTCTACCATGTCCCAACAAACACCCTGTTTTAATCTTTCTGTCTTTTGAAATTACCATATATATTTGTTCTATAGCCCGTTCGTTCACAAGCCAACCTTGCCTCTTTTGGAAGACAAAAGTATTAAAGGTGTATAACCCACTCGCGCGCCGACCCCCCCCCCCCCAAATTATAGGACAGCTTAAACAAAATGGCACACATTTGTTAAAAACTACAAGCTAAGTCTGCCATTTTTATTGTTTATTTTGTACTACCTATCTTTGTCTTTCTTAGGCAAGCGTTACCGGTATTTTAAAAAACTATTCTTTGATTAACAGTGGAGAGAGCCCTTACATTAAAATTCGTTGTTGAAAACAGAATTTGTAAATAATAAATTTAAACATTCACAAAAATAAATAAATGATTACATAAGGTAAGTGCAGATGTTTAATAATATATTACAGCTTCTAGTCGAATCTTGTAGGATGTAGACAAGGACCTTGATGATCCACAATAACAACACTGATATTCAATATACAAGCAGAAATCACCTAAGACCCGCTCATAAGCCGACCCCCCCAACTTTTCCTCCTAGATTTTGTCCAAAAAAAGGTCGACTTTAGAAAGAGTATATATGGTATGTAAGTGGATTACTGCCTCTAATACATAAGATCAACAATGATTGTCCCAGAATTTAGAGACACATAGTTCACATGGTCGACATTGATTGTCCCAGAATTTAGAGACACATAGTTCACATGGTCGACATTGATTGTACCAGAATTTAGAGACACATAGATCACATGGTCGACATTGATTGTCCCAGAATTTAGAGACACATAGATCACATGGTCGACATTGATTGTCCCTAAATTCTAGAGGTGAATTACTGCCCCTAGTTCACATGAACAACATTGATTGTCCCAAATTCTGGAGGTGAATTACTGCCCTTAGTTCACATGGTCGACATTGATTGTCCTTAAATTCTAGAGGTGAATTACTGCCCCTAGTTCACATGAACAACATTGATTGTCCCAAATTCTGGAGGTGAATTACTGCCCTTAGTTTCACATGGTCAACATTGATTGTCCCCAAATTCTGGAGGTGAATTACTGCCCCTAGTTCACATGGTCAACATTGATTGTCCCCAAATTCTGGAGGTGAATTACTGCCCCTAGTTCACATGGTTGACATTGATTCTTGAAGTCTAACCAAAGGTGAACAATCCAGAGTGAGAGGAAGATATTATAACAGTAAGTTCAATGACTTGTCCATAGAAAAAATAAAGTTAGACAAATCACTGATGCCTCACTTGATGTGCTGGCCAAACTAACAAAGAAACATTTCTCAATATAGAAGGGAGAACACTCTGGGTCAACAGTGACACTAATGCTCAACATAATTATTTTTTTGTGTAACACTAGTAGTCATTCAATAGGTTCTATTTATATCTTCAATAAATGGGTTAATCTTCCTAACAAAACAGACAAGTGATTTCTTATTTTAAACTGTGGCCCACTTATGGTTTTTTTACACAACTTATATGAAGAAAAAATGAAACACATGTCCTCGATTCTGTCCACTCTCATGCAAACATCTGGGATATATTCTACTGGTTCTAATGATTACTCTCAAAAACTGTTGGCTCATCAACTTTTTTAACAACAGTCAATTTTAGATCCAGTTTTATTGTATGTTAAAGTTTCAGTACCTGTCCTTGATGTAACAAGGCATTCACAAAGCTTAAATTTTATATTCCAGATTTGTTGGGACAGTTTTTTTAATAAAAATTTTTAATCAAGGGTCTCAAACTAGGATGAAGGCATGTGCAATTTTATCACGTAAGACATTTGTGAAGAACCAAACCACCCTCCCCCTACAATAAAAAAAAAAATACCCAGCTAAAAAACACTCCATACATTTTAACTAATTTTACTAATTATTCCTTATAATAACTAAATCTGTATTTACTAGCTTAAATTATATTTTATTTTACTAAATATGTTACTTATATGAAATTAACAATAAAATTTGATGTGTATCAACACCAGCAGTCATAATTTCAAATTGTTTAATTTTTTAAAAGCTTACTGGTGGGCCAAAAACAACAACACTACCCTGGATGGGCCTCATGGTGGGCCAAAAACAACAACACTACCCTGGATGGGCCTCAAGGTGGGCCAAAAACAACAACACTACCCTGGATGGTCCTCATGGTGGGCCAAAAACAACAACACTACCCTGGATGGGCCTCATGATGGGGCTCATGGTGGGCCAAAAACAATGCTACCCTGGATGGGCCTCATGGTGGGCCAAAAACAACAACACTAGCCTGGATGGGCCTCATGATGGGCCAAAAACAATGCTACCCTGGATGGGCCTCATGGTGGGCCAAAAACAACAACACTACCCTGGATGGGCCTCATGATGGGCCAAAAACAACAAAACTACCCTGGATGGGCCTCATGATGGGCCTCATGGTGGGCCAAAAACAACAACAATACCCTGGATGGGCCTCATGGTGGGCCAAAAACAATGCTACCCTGGATGGGCTTCATGGTGGACCAAAAACAACAAGACTACCCTGGATGGGCCTCATGATGGGCCAAAAACAATGCTACCCTGGATGGGCTTCATGGTGGGCCAAAAACAATGCTACCCTGGATGGGCTTCATGGTGGGCCAAAAACAACAACACTACCCTGGATGGGCCTCATGGTAGGCCAAAAACAATGCTACCCTGGATGGGTTTCATGGTGGGCCAAAAACAACAACACTACCCTGGATGGGCCTCATGGTGGGCCAAAGACAATGCTACCCTGGATGGGCTTCATGGTGGGCCAAAAACAACAAGACTACCCTGGATGGGCCTCATGATGGGCCAAAAACAATGCTACCCTGGATGGGCTTCATGGTGGGCCAAAAACAACAACACTACCCTGGATGGGCCTCATGGTGGGCCAAAAACAATGCTACCCTGGATGGACTTCATGGTGGGCCAAAAACAATGCTACCCTGGATGGGCCTCATGGTGGGCCAAAAACAACGCTACCCTGGATGGGCCTCATGGTGGGCCAGAAACAACGCTACCCTGGATGGGCCTCATGGTGGGCCAAAAACAATGCTACCCTGGATGGGCCTCATGGTGGGCCAAAAACAACGCTACCCTGGATGGGCCTCATGGTGGGCCAAAAACAACACTACCCTGGATGGGCCTCATGGTGGGCCAAAAACAATGCTACCCTGGATGGGCTTCATGGTGGGCCAAAAACAATGCTACCCTGGATGGGCCTCATGGTGGGCCAAAAGCAACAACACTACCCTGGATGGGCCTCATGGTGGGCCAAAAACAATGCTACCCTGGATGGGCCTCATGGTGGGCCAAAAACAACGTTACCCTGGATGGGCCTCATGGTGGGCACCTCTTTTAAATAATGAATATTTACTGTTTTGGGGTTGAGGCTGAGGTTATGAAGAGTATGGAGAGAACAGGTGTAGGGAATGGTGATGGTGGGGAGGACCACAAACTATTTCAATAAAATACTTTCTGACCCAATGAATTTGAAAGGCAATTCCAATAAACAACCAATGCGAACCATTTCATTAATATTCTTTATGAACAAATAAAATTCAATGGCAAAGTCCAATATACAAAGTTTACAACAGAAATTTTGTCAAGAAAACTTCCACTGGCCATGACCAATATTTTCCTTACCGTTTTCACTTCTCCTTTTCACTGCTTCAGTGACTTCGCCATTGTTGACAGATCGTTCACCATTGGTGGCCATGACACACACTTATGCTCTGGGTTTACTGAGGGGGTGGGACTTGAGGTTTGTTCACGGGTGTCCTCCTAATGTTGTCAACGTCACGCTTGGCTAGTTGTCACCTGTATTTTGGTTTGGGTACAGCTGTTCTTTTTTCTAATGGTTCTGTTAATGAAAAAAACGGGTGTTTATAAATTTTATTATACATTTCAGTTTTGATAAGTCTGCATTATTGACCAATAATATTATTTTTCAGTCTATTAAAAAGATATGTTCTCTTCTGTATTTTCTTTTTCATGGGAAATTATCATAAAATTTCTAAAAGGAATATATCCATAACTTACAAAATGACATGTGCACACATACAAAAATAATCAGAAGGATAAGGTTGATAAGGGCATTAATTGGGTCAATATTATCAAATAAAGTAGCCTTCAATTTTAAAACCACATACTTTAATACGGCAGCGTCAGTGGGAAAAGCTTCAACAAGAAATACGCCATTTCAATGTTATTAATTACAGGAGAGACCCCCCAAACAAGTTGGTTTATTAAATGAAAATGAGTAAAGATTTAAACTGGCAACCTCTAAAATTTCTTTTAAAACAAACAGAATATCAGGCTACAAATTAAATAAATTTTTTAAAATTGAATGTCCGATGTCCACCTTCAGCAGTGAATCACTTCAACATACCTGGTAACTAATCAGAGCATAAACCAAGTCATTGCAAACAGATCAGTATTGTTTGACTATAACAAACTGGATAACTAATGATTGGAAAAAAAAAGCATGGATAACACAATCATCCTCCTTTGCCCCTTCAACAAAATTTAAGTCCTCATACAATAAGCAATTCACTAACAAAGCCATGAGCCATCACCATTTTAGCTTTTGGGCCAGCTAAATGAATCATTAAGCTCATTACTTTTAAATAAACATTGTCACTTCACATAAGTTCAACAGCTAATTAATTATGATAAGCAGGCCAAATGAAGTTATTTTTCTACAATGTAACTCAGGTGGATTGAATTAATTCAGCTCAATGAATGTATTATCTCCAAGTTCATTGACACTAAAGTTGCTCTACATGGCAGACTTCTGCTATTTTAATGGTATGAATAAAAAAATTCCAAGATAAGCCTTTATCTGCATTCCTGGCAGTAGATTGGACACATCATGCAAATCTTATAAAGTATTTGCAGAGTGGAAACTCTCTCTCTCTCTTTATAATATACAATAGATAAGCATACTGATAATCTTCATAAGATATAGTATTTTTAAACTATTGCACTCACTTTTGGCAAGAATATTACATTTTTATTTATTATTGTTAACAAAGCACTAACAATTTTCATATAGCTGAATGTTAACTGAATTGAACCCTGAATATTGTGTTTTAATTGTATCACAATCATAGTCCCACCAATGGATTTACCAAAACTTGATAGCTTTGCCCTTGTATAGGTAGCAGCAGTGCATATGAAGAGCATCTCTAGTGAGAAAGCCTTACTTGCTACCTAACCCTAACATCTATTATCATGGGCTAACTGAAATGTACAGCATCATTTTTGAAGTCACAGAAAATTGAAATAAAAACAAGAATAGTCGAAGGAATGGCAGATGATTACACTTTAGGTGTTGCTTTGATTGTCTAGTCACTGGTAAAGCCCCAGTTCACACTACTAAATTAGTCAGTTGATTGAAATACAATTAACGTTGATTAAAAATGTACCATTAATTAATTTCAGTTAGTCTAATGCAATGACCATTTTCAAACATAGTCTGAGCTATTGACTATTGAAAACTATTGGTATTGTCTATTGAAAAACATTTATTTTAGTTATGAAGACCCTAACTCATTATTGGTATACAGTGTGACATTGGTCATTGACTCCAAAATAAATTTAACATAAATTTTTAAAAAATTTATATTTAATTCCCGTCACTTAAAAATATATGAATATGCATATTTGAATGTAAGTCTTGAAAACTTAAGTTGTCAAACAATGCAAACTTCAATTCCTGTAATTCATGATCCATTTCATTCTAATTTGCTACCTATTCTTAATGAACAATCATTTTTTCACATATTTTCATTTTATTTAATGTTGGCCAATTTCTTTCAATCTGACTGCTGTATGGACCAAGGCAAGATGGGTATATAATATATAAGACAAAAGGCTGATCTATTGCTATCAGCCCATAAATGTGATTGGCAGGCAAGTAATCCTAACAGTAACAGCTAATGAGGTTGCTTTACCCATTTCTATAAACTATACAGTATGGTATACTCAATTTATAGAAATTATATTGTTTTGAATCAATTCAAAGGTCCTTAAAAAATGTTGTTTTTTTTAAAAAAAGCAATAAAAAAAATATATAAAAAAATATATATATATATATATGCTTGCTTAAAATACAAGATACACAAACAAAAAAATTTAAAAGCCTTCTTTAAACATAATTTATAGCTGTACACATTGATTGAATATAAATTATAATATTATTTTGGTAGGCTCGTTGATACTAGGACTTATTTTGGATTCAACAATATCAATACAAAATTTTGCAGCAAATCTTCAACTGCAAGTAAGCGCAGTAAGGTTGTTTTGCTGTAGACTTTAGACTCAACTTTAAAAATTTTCAATCCGATTTTCAATGCATAAATTATGCAACACAGCATATCTCATCATATTCATATATTAATTAAATTAATATTAATTATAATAAATAAAAATGTATCCCTTAGCCTTAGCGCCCGTAGCCTTAACCTAAACACTAATTTACTAAATTTATTAAATGGCCTTCATTAGCCTTCATCACTGCTTATTAATTATAATTTAATATAATATATTGTATTACTAATTTATAATTTAATAATTTGTTTATCTAAGTCTAGGACTTTCTATTTATAATTTATGAAGTGTCTTATTTACTCTTACTCTTATTATTATTTAAATTTAATTTATGTACTGGTACTCTAATTTGAGATTTTAAGATTTAAGAGTTTCTAAAATAAGTTTCGGCTTCAGCTTTTTTTTGCACGGTAGTTTTAGTCTGATTTAGAATCTCCGTCTAAAACTAAATTTAAAGACTAAAGTCTAAAGACTTAAAGATTTACATTTAAAGATATTAAAGAGTAAAGATGAGTAAAGAGAGTAAAGAGGTTTAACAATAAATATTAAATACAATAAATCAATAACTCATCGAACTGCTGACTGAAAATACTGAAATGGATTGCTAAAGGCTAAAGTAAGTAGAAGTGAAAAGACTGCGGCATCGATTGCAGAATCTGTTAAATGTAAAGCGATATCTGCATTTTAATTAAAAACTTGCAATACTCACATTTTTGTGAGTCAAATGTCAGTTTGTGTCGTCTCGCGATCAGCTGTTGAGAGTTAATGTTATCGGTATGGATTCCCTACTGTGCTTGGCTACTGCGTAGTTGTACTTGTACGTCATCATAAATATCAAAGGGAGGTCAGCGTAAATTTTAAAAAATATATATTTAACAGAGTAGTTTGTCCTGAATTTTATTGGGAAATTTCCATCCTTTAATTTTATATTCATTAGAGTTACCACTACCGCATTTAAATTTTCTTTTCAACTTTTCAATGGTCATTTTCCTGTAAGTTTGATTATATTTTGAAAAGAGAAAGGAAAAAGGATTAGAATTAACTTTGTTTGAATGCAATAATCTTTTGTATTAAAGGAACGCCTCTCCTAAAATTAAATGGTGAATCTGGTGATTAAAAGATCCTAAATGAAAATGAAAATCAGTTTATCAAATGAAGTTTTGCAGAGATGAAAGGTCACGGGGAAAACGTTACAGGCAGATGCGTCACATGGGTTGGTTTCACTCAGTGCGGTAGCTCATTTTGGCACGACTTACACCATCCATAGACATCCACTGGATCTGCAAGTGCCAAATAACGGGATCATACATTGTCATAATATCACGTTTTGGTGTCACCCCTTGTGATGGCGGCCCCCGTTGCGTTCTGCAACCTCTAGTGACGCCTCTGATTACAGTAAATAGTAATTCTAATAACGGGTACAACTTTTAAGAAGTGACCCTATTTTATAGAAGCTTGTGTCTATAAATAGCCAAAGCCAACCTGGTATAGTAGTGAACGCTAAAGTCTAAAGTAATGACAACTACCTCGAAAGAGCGTCTGTAATCAATTAATATAAACACGCCAATTTAAAAATGCATAACTTAACACTTCAACTGGCAAGGGGGCGTCCATCAATGACGTCACGATGAGAGTCACTTAGGGGCCTTCCATAAATAACGTCACGCTCCTGGGGAGGAGGGAGTCGCGCATTTGTGACGATGTGTGAAGAGGGTGAGGGGTGTTTAAAAATTGAAGTCACAACAAAACGCAAAGCATTAAATAAAAGTTCCACTTAAAATTTAATGTTTGATTGTTTACAATTTATTTAATGACGTTTTCAATGGCTTCACACGTCTTACGATATTAGAGTGCAGTCTTATGCTAAATACATACTTAAATGACAAAAAAATTAATTTGCAACTTGCTAACGTTCAAAATGAAAATACGACTTGGGGGTGTCAAAGCTTTGTGACGTCATTTTGGTGGGTTTTTTTTTTTTTTTTTTGTTTGTTTGTTTTTTGTTTTAGTTTTTTGTTGTTGTTGTTTTGGGGGGGGGGAAGTTTGCAAAAATCGTGTAACGTCATTTACGGGCGACTCCTTTGTCTCGTCCTCACACGACCTTGTTAAAATTCATATCTGAAAATGTCAGCTCATACATGTGAAGCCAAACAAACTGAGCATTTTCTTAGGAAATGTTCGAGTTTCGTGGAATCTGGCATAATTCAGATGACGATAAAAAGGCAAGGAGAAAAAGCTGTTGTTCCCTGCTGCGACATTTTCAAATATGAAATAACTAGATGCCCGCGGCTTAGCATACGCCGCATAGTTGCTCATAACTATTGCAAAGAAAGGGGGGTGAACAGGCACATACTACATCACGAAGAAATCAGAACAAAGCGAATGAACCTTGGGGGCTGGGATAATTGCCGACGCATTGTTGTTCTGGAAACATGTGCTCTTCGGTTAGCTACTTGTCACCCCCACCCTGCAACACCCTAGTTTCTCAAACATAAACTAATAGCCGTTCCGCGTCGTAGCATACGCCGCTAATGATTTAGTGACGGTTGACATTTTATGAAAGTAATTGAGGAGAGTGTGTGACTACTTTTCGGTCACTGAGCACAACGGAGAGCACGAAGTTATTACGCCAATGTCGAGAAACAAAGCTTACAGCCGTGTTGAGAAGAAAGTGGGAAATGAACGCGCTCTAAACACAAACATTTTTTAAAAATTAATATATATATATATATATATATTCAGCTTTTATTTGGGGGGGGGGGNAAAGTTTTTTGTGACGAGGGGGAAGGGGTGCAAAATCGGCCAAAATTGCGGGCCGTCATTTTTGGACTGCCCCAACCTATATAAATAACTCTATTCTCAACAAACTATATCTACAATATAGAGTAATATCAATTATTATTAACAAAAATATGATATAGTCTAGTTATTGTTGTGATTTTTGTGAATACGTTTGGTTTTGACAATATTTATCTCTATCTGCAATTAATATTTCATTCCAACCTCTGGCTGATGATGCTAGAAGTGTGTTGGTGTGTTGTCACGTTATATATCATCAGTGATGCTATTGTGCTCGACGGAAGAAATGTCAAAATGCGATCGCCGTAATGAAGATTTTTAATATTTAATCAAATAAAAATGCTTACGTTAATATTAGTATTAGAAAAAGAAAAGAAAACAAACAACATTGTAACCATGAGCGCCATGGTCAGGGAAGCGGTTCTCATATTTTTAGCCACGGCAACCTCTTAGCACCAGATTGATGTCTCTTGAAAGCAACATCGTTTGAAACTTTGTTAAACATTTTATCTTATCTTATCTTAGATATACAGACGCTCCTTCTATGCAGAAGATAATTGCGTCCACAGACCATGAGAGATGATCTGTTGGCAAGTGATGCAGCGGTCACAGGCCACGTGTTCCACGCATTACCCCAGCCGCCTAACTATTGTCTAGTTAGGTACCCATTCGGAGCTGGGTGACTCGGGGACTCCTCAGGCGCGAGAACAAATCCTCACCTTCGTGTGGATTCGAACCCGTGACCATCGGTATGACAGTCGAGAGCGCTACCTCTCGACCACCACGTCCCACATTTTAACATTATTTATAATTCTATTTAAAAGATTTAGATAATTTATTTACTCAGAATGCAATAAACTTAAATTAAAATATAAATGAACTGTTTAAATAAAATATGCATACATTATATAAATTAAATAAATCAAGAAATTTTTAGATGGTATCGGCTAATTTAAGAGAAATGGTTTGGAAATGTAATTTCATTTTTAAAATAAATTGTTTTATTTTAAAGTTGTTTTTAGTACATATTTTTTGTTTCTTTATTTTTTTGTTAATGTTTCAATATTTTCCATAAACTTGAAATGCAGCTTGTTCTACTCACAACCAGCCCTTTGACCAGTGTTGTGATTTTTTAATGGATATTTTAGCAGTAATCCCCATCAAAAAATATCTTTCAAACCCCAATCCTTTATGTATTTATTATACATATTTCCCACCACTGCCTAGCGTTCGCAACATTGCCCGATTAGTTCGCACCATTTCCCAAACAGTTCCCACCATTACAAAATAGTTCCCACCATTACAAATAAGTTCCCACCATTGCATAATAGTTTGCACCATCGCCCAACTAGTACCTACCATTTGCAACTAGTTCCCAACATTGCCCAATAGTTCTCAACACTGCCCAAAATAGTTCCCATCATTTCCCAAATAGTTCCCAACTAGTTCCCACCTTTTCCCAACTAGTTCCCACCATTGGCCAAACAGTTCCCACCTTTTCCCAACTAGTTCCCACCATTGGCCAAACAGTTCCCATCATTGCCTAACTAGTTCCCACAACTACCCGAATAGTTCCCACCATGGCCAATGAAGTTTGTGTTTGTTGTTGGACAAATTCTTTCGTACACATTATCTTGTGTGTACGATACTTGGTGTGTATTTCATCGTCTGTGTACGACACTTGGTGTGTACTACATCGTGTGTGTACGACACTTGGTGTGTACTTCATCGTGTGTGTACGACACGTGGTGTGTATTTCATCGTGTATGTACGACACTTGGTGTGTACTACATCATGTGTGTACGACACTTGGTGTGTACTTCATCGTGTGTGTACGACACTTGGTGTATACTTCATCGTGTGTGTACGACACTTGGTGTGTACTACATCGTGTGTGTACGACACTTGGTGTGTACTTCATCGTGTGTGTACGATACTTGGTGTGTACTACATCATGTGTGTACGAAACTTGTTGTGTGTACTACATCATGTGTGTACGACACTTACTGTGTACTATATCGTGTGTGTTGTAACCATTTTAAACACCCGCTAACGCACTCTTCCTGCACGGTAAAACCAATAAACTTGTCACGTCGTTCGAACTGACGCCGTGCAGGGGCCATAAAACCTAATTGGTTCAACGTGCTGGGTAACGGTGTATGTGTGGGAGGGGAGGGTGTGGGGAATAAAGATGATGAGTCAATGGAGAGGGAGATAATTAATTGGGTGAGAGAGTCATAACTAAAGCGGGGAGGGGGGGAGAAGGTAGAGAATAATGTAAGATCGCTTATTTCTCTTATTATACTAGCTGTTTATTGTATTATTTCAGCCAGCTATTATTATGATGATGTTTCTGGTGCTGCACGGGCCGAGCCGAACGTTTCATCACCCACCCTAACTACACGTAGTTTGCCGAACAAAGATATCAATTAATGGGTTATATGGGTAGATCCTCCGGACTATTCTACTTGTTCTTGGTTTGTTTTTTTTAAATGGGTTGGGTTGAACGATGGGAAAGAATTAGCGAAATAGAAATATTTTGATCAGTTCAGACTCTTCTGTGAGGAAATCACTCAAGAAATTAACAAAGGCGGAATAATTTAAACGAGTCTTTGTAATATCATAGTAGCGTAGTCAATAAATGAGTTCGACAACGAACTGGTTTGTCTTTATTTCAACATGTCACACTAATACTAATAATAATATAATAAGGATGATTTATATAGCGCTGTATCCCAGCCAGGAGCCGGGCACACAGCGCTTTACATGGAGATAATAACATACATACAAATAATAATTAAATAAACATTCATATCATAACAATCACATAAATGACAATACGTTATACATCAGCTGCGTGAATCATTTTAGGTTAAAAGAAATACTGTTTCATTAATTTTGTAAAAGCTTTTTGAAAAGATGCGTCTTAAGTGAAGTCTCGAGGGACTTGGTAGTTGGGTTATTACGGATGTGTAATGGTATAAAGATTCCATTATTTGGCTGCAATAAAAGAGATGGACCTTTCGCCAAATGTTTTTAGGGCTCCCTACCCACCTGGCTACACTCAGCCACAAAACAGCTGGCACACAGGTCACATGTGTAAACGTAAGGTCAGAGTTTGCGACATATGATCATAAAAATGAGACACGGCATGTTATATCACAATACCTCACACATCTGTGCTAATGTGACACTGTTATATCACAATACCTCACACATCTGTGCTGACACACATTGGTAGACTTCCATGACTTTCCTCCAGTTGACGTTAATGCCAATCCTTGTCCCAGTACACAGACCAACTTTTTATACAAAATATAATTGTAATATTTGTAGAAGGGTGTATGAGGCACCAACTATTTATGTAAACCAACAATAAATCTGAGGCTAACTGTCAAACAAAGAAACAACTTCAAATGTTACACTCATCATATTAATTAGCTCTACGTCCTATAGTAGTAGTACACTGATGAATGCTTCTCAAATTGTGTAATTTGGAGGGGGGTCCTATTGTGAGTTTTTGTCCAGGTCTTGACATGTTGAGTTCAAAGCATTTCAAACCAGTTCAGTGTTTAAAATGAGACAAGGCTAGTGAATCGAGTGATTTAGAACAACGGTTTAACGTACAATGGCATGGAGCAATGAAAACTGACACAATAAAAAAGGAAGTGTGCATTGGGGTGGGGTGGGGTAGAAAATCACAATGGAACAATACTAGCGTCTCTATTATTAAGACGTTGGACATTTCCCATCGGCGTATCACATTTCAACGTCAATTCTCTGAACTTGGGGGGCCGTCCATAAATGACGTCACACATTTGTGACGGGGGGGGGGGGGTTAAGAATTCTCACGTCACGTCAAAACATGATAATTGAAATAAAAGTTCCATTTCAATATTTGATTTCTCACAATTTATTTTCTGACGTTTTACATGGTTTCACGCGTACAGCCTTACAAAAAATAACAACTAAAATGACAGTAAAGGGATTTGAAACATGCTCTTTTTCATATACAAAATACGACTTTGGGGGAGGGTGTCAAAGCTTTGTGACGTCACATTGGAGAGGAGTCTAATTTTTTTTTGATGAAGTGTGACGAGGGGGGAAATCACCTGACATCATTTATAGACGGCCCGTTGTCACAAATTCTCTGATCTTGTCACAATCTTTTTTTGACAGTGAGTTGGCCCGTTGGTATAGTGTTTACGGGGGTGGGGGTGGTG
>MUZC01001755.1:103659-118689 GCA_002072015.1 Radix auricularia | reverse complement strand
AACTTCAATACCAGAGAACTTCAATACCAGAGAACTTCAATACCAGATAACTTCAATACCAGATAACTTCAATACCAGAGAACTTTCTGCACTACTTAACAGCAAGCACGTTGAGCTGGGAATATTTTCAACGTGCTGAGGACTTCTAAGGGGTTAGTTTAATTGTGTCACTTCCTTAGCAACGTCTATGGAAATTTCTCAGTTTCCGGTAAGTAAAATGTAAGATGCGGCTTGTTTAGCGAAGTCAATAGTGCACTCGCATCACAAACTGAGGGGCGTCGGATCGAGCCCAAGTTAAAGCCACCATAAAAATGCTGAGAAGTGACTAACGGTAAGAAAAGCCTTTCGCTGGCCTGGAGAGGGTCTATCTAGCCTGACAATGTTCTAATGGAAACATTAAAACCTCATACGATCTCGAAACAAAAAAAAAAATAAGGTCATGGGACTAAAAAAAAAATGAAAAAATAAATATAACTCACTCACTTTAAAGCACAGTTAATTTTTTTTTTTAACCCGTTGCAATTGTTAGTCCTCTGTTATAGCTCTTTTACAAAAATTATTTTACATATTTTTAAAATCCTTTTTTTTATTTCACTTTGTATTAACCCCATTAGATTGATATGTATGATGGGTCGGCCAGGCTGGGGGCCGTCCATAAAGTATGTCATGTTCCAGAGGGGAAAGGGGTTTAAGAAAATGTGACGGTTTGTGATAGGGGTGAGGGGGGTCGGGCCATGTCTGACGTCATGCTGTTTTATATTAAATTATAATTATTTTGTTAATAAAAACGAAAATTGAGTTCGAAAGTGTGACTTACTTTGTGTGAGGGGTGGTGGGTCTGAGCAGGGCCGGCCTTAGGGCAAGGCGAACGGGGCAGCCATCTTTGCCCACGTGCTTTTCAGGGCCCCGCACTTTTCAGGGCCCCGCACTTTTCAGGGCCCCGCGCTTTTCAGGGCCCCGCGCTTTGACAAAATATTATTCTACTACTTTTACAATTGTTACTACTACTAAGTAGATTCTAATACTTGTTTTTTTTAAAGTTTATTTTTAAAAAATAATAAAATGGCATCAAGAAAACAGTATATTTATGTTTTCAGAATAAAATAATTATAAGAATAGCGTACTAAAACATGCATAATAAAAATACTTTAATCACCCTTAGTCCTACATTCTATAAGTATCTTTCCTAGAGCATTTTAGTACGCATTTATGGATAAACTAAAACATTTTAACTATGAGAAAACCATTTTTAGGCTTTAACTTGCTATGATAAGTGGACAAAATTAGATTCCCTGTTTAAAGATCCCCGATCCTCATTGGGTCCCTTTATTATGGTTAGGTGAAATAGCAGAGTCACTGGCAAAAGCTGGAGCAGCCCAACCCCAACCAGATGTCCCAGTCACATATCTTGGGGCAAAGACGTGGCTAATGGGCCACTTCTGGAAGAAGTGGTACCAGGAGTGGGAACATGGAGCGACAGCCAGAGGGGTATTCGCTAGCATGCCCAGGCCGAGCAGATCAGACCAGTGGTGGGGTCTAAAACGAAGGAAGCAAAGTTTGGTGACCCAAATGCGCACCGAGCATTGCCCAACCAAATCTTATTTTAGCAGGCGAGATCACAACAGGGACCCCAACTGCCGTCATTGCTGCCAAGCCTCTGAGACGATCACACACTTGTTGACGTCATGTCCCGCGCTTGACATAGCCGGGGAGGTTTGGGGGCAGGGGGGTCCTACGTTCAGACAATGTTGTATGGCACTGCCCAACAGATGGAGCAGAGGGCCCAAGTATTAGCCAAGGCCTTAAGAGATTAGATCTCAGGTCCAAAGAATATGTCTTTAGTTTAGTATGGTTAGGTGTATATTTATTTTATGACGTGTCTTAGTCTTACCTTTTATTTAAAATTTAACTATACTTTTAATGCAAGTCTATTTGGGCGTTGTCCGCCATCATACTTTTTATTGCACACCGAACACCAAAAGTCACCAAGAACAGATGTCACTTACAATTCCCTATGTAACTCCAGGAGGTGAATATTCTTAAGTAATTTATGAGCACCTCATACGTTTCTAGAAGTAGAAGAAGTACTTGTCGTCATCACTTGCTTGATATCTTACTATTGGCAATTTGGACCTGACAAAATTAGGGATTAGCTACATTGTGTGACCTCGGACTCTGCTGGACACCCCCAGTGGATTAGGCGGATTACGTGACTCCGGACACTGCTAGACACCCCCAGTGGATTAGGTAGATTACGTGACTCCGGACACTGCTAGACACCCCATGGTATTAGCTAGATCACGTGACTCCGGACACTGCTAGACACCCCATGGTATTAGCTAGATCACGTGACTCCGGACACTGCTAGACACCCCCAGTGGATTAGGCAGATGACGTGACTCCGGACACTGTTAGACACCCCATGGTATTACCTAGATCACGTGACTCCGGACACTGCTAGACACCCACAGTGGATTAGGCAGATGACGTGACTCCGGACACTGCTAGACACCCCATGGTATTACCTAGATCACGTGACTCCGGACACTGTTAGACACCCCATGGGTTTAGCTAGGTCACGTGACTCCAGGGTACTCCATGATTCCCCCACATCTAAAGGATTTTTAAACAAATTACAATGCATAGATTATAAATAGATTAAATTTGTGTGTGTGTGTGTGAATCAGAAACTGGCTTTTAAAACAATCCCTTCTCCTTCTTTAATTACGTCATGGGCCCGTCCCTCCCCTATCAACCCCACAAACAGTTGCATGAAAAGCGCCTCTCTAATTGCAAGCCTCAAAGCAAAGGAACCGGAAGCTTCTCATTGACTCGTCTCTATAACAAGACGTTTTAAAGGCGAGGGTGAACGTTCAGCGCCTAGACCAGTTGCCTACCTTTCTCAGTTGCTGGCCTTGGAATCCAGGATTGTAAGTGATCAACTGTGGTGAGTAAGTTACTATTTTTGTATCATTAGCATCATGGATTCTACGAATGTATCCTATTGTTATCATTAATTAGTAACATAGCCCCACCGAACGTATACTATGATTGTCATGATTAATATAGATACTCAAATTTTATCCTGTTCTTGTTGCCGGTGTATTATCCCCAGTTATCATCATATAATACATTTTTGTATCTCTTATTTCCACGTTATTCCCAGCCGCCTTTGTTTCCCTAACAAGTAAAGTTTTCTTAACCAATGTGAGGTTCCCATTCGGACAGGGGCGTAGCAAGGGGGCAAGGGGGCAAATGCCCCGGGTGACACTTGACTAGGGGCTGCAAATTCCTAGTCCTTAATTATTTATATCAAGGAAAAGTTTACAAGAAGGTGGAGCTTTATATCGCAATAAAAGAAAATCCAAAAATGAAATTTCTTTACAAAATAAAGGAAATGTTGTAAAGTATGTGAATGTTTCTTCTGTCCAAACTTTAATTTTCTTATCTGCTATAAATTCTTCTGATACAAATGCTACTGCTGTACTGACAAAAGCAGAGGCTTAAGTAGTATGAAAACTCGACACCATATCCGGCATCCTTCCGTCTCGCGAGACGATGGTGCATCACCGTTGGGTTGGGTTGCATTTCCTCGAGTGACTGTGCAGTCCTATCCTTGAGTGACAGTCTTTGCCACAGTTTTTACACACGAGTTCTGTGCTTCCAAATGTTTTGGCCTTTCTCCTAGCTCTTCTGTCTGCAGCCTCCTCCATTCTTCGCTCCTCGGCTACTATGACGCCCTCTTTGACAACTGTGCGCCACGTAGATCGGTCTTCTGCCTTCCACTCCCAGTCACTTGTATGTATTTTGGCTGCTTTCATGTCCCTTTGACAGACATCTTTAAATCGCAAGCGTGGGCGACCTGTTTTCCTCTTTCCTGAAGCAAGTTCACCATATAGAAGGTCCTTCGGGATGCGGCCGGGGCTCATTCTTTTGACATGTCCTAGCCACCTCAGGCGTCTTTCACTAAGAATTGAGAACATGCTTTGGGTATTGGCACGCGTTAGTACCTCACTATTAGGCACTTTTTCTTGCCATTTAATACCAAGGATGCGGCGCAAGCATCTCAAATGGAAGCTGTTAAGCTTACGCTCTTGTGATGTATAAGTGGTCCATGTCTCGCTCCCATATAGTAGAGTACTGATGACACAGGCTCGATAGACGCACAGTTTGGTTTTCTGCGTTAGCTTGGTGTTTTGCCAGACCCGCTTATTTAGTTTAGCCATTGTTGCGGCTGCCTTGCCAATTCTGCTGTTTATTTCTTCTTCAATGGACAGTGTATTGGAGACCTTGGATCCCAAGTAGGTGAAGCTGTCCACAACCTCCAAGTTTTCATTATCGATATTTATGGTAGGAGGAGGTCGAGTGTCTTGGGCCATGATGTTTGTCTTTTTCAAGCTGATTTGCAGACCAAATTCTTTGCAGGCATTGGAGAAGCTTGACACGAGTTGTTGCAAACCAGATTCTGTATGTGCTGTTAGTGCCGCATCATCCGCAAATAGTAGCTCTCGAATTAGGACATCCGTCGTTTTGGTCTTGGCTCGGAGGCGGGCAGTGTTGAAAAGTCCTCCATCAGCTCTGGTATGTAACCAGATTCCCTCACTGCTATCCTTGAATGCGTATCGAAGAAGTACAGAGAAGAATATTGCGAAGAGTGTTGGTGCGAGTACACAACCTTGTTTAACTCCGCTGCTGACAGGGAAGGCCTCTGACTTAGCTCCATCGAACTGTACTGTGCCAAGCATATTTTCATGGAACTGTCTGATGATGGCAAGTAGGTGAGGGGGACATCCAATTTTTGCCAGTATTTGGAATAGCCCGTTGCGACTGACTAAGTCGAAGGCTTTTGTAAGGTCCACAAATGCAATGTATAGTGGCATCTGCTGCTCTCTGCATTTTTCCTGGAGCTGTCGTATGGAGAACACCATGTCTATGGTAGACCGACCGGACCGGAAACCACACTGAGATTCTGGATAGACGCGGGATGCTAGGCTTTGTAAACGTTTTAGTATAACGCGGGCAAAGGTCTTTCCTACAATACTAAGGAGTGAAATGCCGCGATAATTATTGCAATCACTCCTATCACCTTTGTTTTTATATAGTGTCACTATATTTGCATCCTTTAGGTCTTGGGGGATGTAGCCCTGTTCCCAGCAGAGGGACAGAATCTCGTGCAATGGTTGGAGTAAAGCTGTCTTGCCACTCTTTAGAACCTCTGGTGGTATTCCATCATTCCCAGGCGCTTTTCCACAAGCTAGACTGTCAATTGCTTTGCTCAGCTCTTCCTGTGTGGGCACGACATCAAGTTCTTCCATGAGTGGCATATCTGGGATGTCATCTAGAGCGGTGCTGGAGACTGTGGTAACTGTTGAATACAATTCCAGATAATGCTCAACCCACCGTTTTAGCTGTGCTGCCTGGTCTTGAATAATTTCTCCATTTTTGGACTTTAGGGGAGCAGCTTTTGACGTCAAGGGGCCCGTTGCCTTTTTGATGTTTTCGTACATGACTTTTGCATTGCCCATGTCTGCAGCTGATTGTATACTGGAACAGAGCTTAAGCCAGTAGGTATTGACACATTTACGTGCAACCTTTTGGGCAAGTGACTTAGCTGTTTTTAAAGCATGCAAATTGTCAGGTGTAGGCTTTTCCTTGTAAGCCATAAGAGCTTTCCTTTTTGCTTCAGTGACGGGTTTCATCTCGTCCCAATGTTCATCAAATGTTTTCGTACATGACTTTTGCATTGCCCATGTCTGCAGCTGATTGTATACTGGAACAGAGCTTAAGCCAGTAGGTATTGACACATTTACGTGCAACCTTTTGGGCAAGTGACTTAGCTGTTTTTAAAGCATGCAAATTGTCAGGTGTAGGCTTTTCCTTGTAAGCCATAAGAGCTTTCCTTTTTGCTTCAGTGACGGGTTTCATCTCGTCCCAATGTTCATCAAACCAGTCCGTGTTTTTGTGAGATTTTTTGCCAAAGGCTTGTATTGCGGATGTATAGATTGTGTCTCTCAGTTGCGTCCATTTGGAGTCAATGGTGACGCATGGGGACATCTTTGAGAGACTTTCCTTCACCTTGTCTTTGAACAGCTGCGCTATCGCAGGGTCTTTCATGCAGGAGGTATTGATGCGTGGACTTCCCTTTTTCTTTGTGTGGTACGAGTTTTTCCTCATTATTCGTACTTTGCTGGCGACAAGGGAATGATCCGTGTCACAGTCGGCACTGTGATAGCTGCGAGTGAGTAGGACGCTAGCTAGTTGTGCACGCCTGGTGATAATGAGGTCCAGCTGGTGCCATTGGTGGGATCGAGGGTGTCTCCAAGATACTTGATGTATATCCTTGACACCGATGTTGTGGTAACCGTGGTTAACTACTGGGGGAAAACTGTTGGACTGCTTAAATGTTTATTCTTACACTTACAACTGCAAAGCATCATTATCTTAAATTGTAAATCGTTTGTTTTGTTTCATAAGCAAAACGAACAAAATTGCTTATCTAATGGAATTAAAACTTGGTACACAACAATATAACAGTAGCCACTCATGAATAAGTGCTCAACTGTGCCTCAAAATTACCAAAGTTATTTGCAATCGGAAGGAATCAGAAATTGGATTTAAAAAATAGACTATAAATAAAAGAATAACAATACGTTGTTGTGAAAGAAAAGAAAACAAAATGGCAAGAAGTTCTTGTTAGAATGTCTGACATGTTTCAATCTAAGCAAAATTGTGGCCTTTTTAGGTCAGAAATAGGAAAAAAAATAGTTGCAAACAAATGCAATATTCTGGAACCAATGAATTTGCTTGATAAGTATGACTGAGCACTCTGAGAACATCATCTGAAAGAGGGCAAAAACTTGTCATCTCAAAATTCAAGCTGAGTTCATAGAAATTTTAGGAGACTTCGTGAAAAGTAATCTTACAGGAACAAGATACCAAATATCGTTAAAGGTTTTCATATTTTTCACATATGGATCAAACAAGTCTAGTTGTGTTACATTATAGAAAAGATTGAAAAAGTAGTCTTTGTAGAATTGGTCAAAGATTTGACCAATTGGTCAAATATAATGCCCTATGCCCACACCAACATGGCTTTAGGAAGAACAGATCATGTGAAACACAATTGATAGGCCTAATAGATGATCTATCAAAAGGCTTAGATAATAATGATCAAATAGATACAATATTACTAGACTTCTCAAAAGCATTCGACAAAGTTCACCACCTTAGTTTACTCAAAAAACTTAAATACTTTGGAATCTCAGGTCCCTTACATCACTGGATCCAAGATTTCCTATTGGGTAGGGAGCAAACTGTAATAATTAATGGTTCTAAATCTACACCAATAAAGGTTAACTCAGGAGTTCCACAAGGAACTGTCCTAGGTCCCTTACTATTTTTAATTTATATAAATGACTTACCCAACAATATCTCAACAGGAACTAAAGTTAGGTTATTTGCTGATGATTGTATAATCTATAGAACAATCAAGTCAGAACAAGATAGCAAAATTTTACAAAAAGACTTAGATGAATTAATAAAATGGGAAACTAACTGGAGTATGTCCTTCCACCCAGAAAAATGTCAACTGCTAAGAGTAACAAAGAAAAAGAAACAAATAAATTCAAAATACTTCATTCATGGAAAAGAACTAACCCAAACTAAAGATGCGAAATACTTAGGAGTCATAATAAATGAGAAACTATCTTCGAATCCCAATGTCAATGAAGTTATTAAAAAATCAAACAAAACCTTAGGCTTTATGAAAAGAAACTTTTACAAATGTAACAAAGATATAAAACTAAAATGCTACCTCACCCTGGTGAGACCTATACTAGAATATGCGGACACCACCAAAGAAAATATTGATAAGTTTATAGAACAAATCCAAAAAAGAGCTGCCAGATTCATTACTGGAGAATATTCAAAACTGACAAGAGTAACACCGTTAGTTAAATCATTAAACCTTGAAACACTAGAGGATAGAAGAACCAAGAGTAAATTAGTAATTATACATAAGGCAATTAATTCTAATTTAGAAATACAACACAAAGATAACCTAATACAACCCTCAAATAGACATAAAGTTAAAAACACCTTTCTTATTCCATATGCAAGAACAAACACATACAAGTTTTCTTTCTTTCCGTCCGGTATTCGGGCGTGGAATGGGTTGCCTGAAGAAACCAGGAAAGCCACCACTTTATCATCTTTTAAAACTCTAGTAAGAATACAGGACTAAACACAAACCATAGAAATACGTAGGACGCAATAATCTTCTGTACAGAAGGAGCGTCTGTAACATATAAGATAAGATAAGATAAAGATTTCAATGAAGTAAAATGTAATCTGCGTACGACATATCTGAAATGACTTATAGGATGTTCTTAAAATAACGGATTGTAGAGACTCAGCGTGTGTTAATACTTCTTCGTGGCTGGAAAGTATACATGAATTAAATAAAGACGCAAAAACATAAATCTTAATATCATTTCTCGTTCAAACAGTTCATTAACCCTAATTTAATTACAGGATGCTCCAACTGAAAGGAACTCTCTAACTATTTTAGTACGCTGGAATGTTGTTACGCATTATTTTTCATGTCTATACACTGTTTGGAATATCTAATTGCTTCTACAAGCAATGGATTAAACAGACTTCGAGATACAAGATAGTGTATATACCATGGAGCTATTTTTAGGTTATTTTGAAATCTATAGAAAAACTGATCGAGGCAGACGAAAATCTCAATACATGAACAGATGCAGGAACTTTATTAGTCACGATGAAATCTTTTTATTTTTTTACATTTGGAAACATGTACTTTATAAAGTCAATTATGCCCAAAATTATTTACAAACGTATAGTGCTAAAATGCTTTGTATAAGGTACATCACAGAGAAACTATTATAGTACTTTAAGGATCATTTGGAATTTGCTAAAATTGTATGTGGAGACTTCATCATTTTATCCGGTCTATTGCAGCTCTTTCCCACGTGTCGGATTGATGGCAAACGCTTTCAGTGAAGCTTTCAAATGGTCTTTAAAGCGTTTCTTTTGTCCACCATGGGACCGCTGGCCATGCTGGAGCTCGCCATAGAATAGCCTCTTTGGTAGTCTCTCATTTGGCATACGGGTTAGGTGCCCTGCCCAGCGAATCTGGGACTGCATCAGGAGGGTGAAGATGCTGGGGTGACCTGCTTTGGTCAGTACCACTATGTCTGGAATTTGGTCACTTTATGCCGATGATCTTTCAGAGGCTTGGTGTGTGTGAAAGCTGTTCAGCTTTTTAGCATGGCGTTGATATACGGTCCATGTTTCGCATGCATATAGCAGTGAAGGGAGCACCACTGCCCTATATACTTTCACTTTGGTCTGGATGGTAATGCCTCTTCTGTTCCAGACACTCAGGTACAACCTGCCAAAAGTGGAGCTGGCCCTGGCAATTCTGAAATTCACTTAGTCATCGATGGTGACATTTTGAGACAGTGTGCTGCCTAGGTAAGTGAAATGTTTCACTGCGTTGAGTTTCTGGCCGTTGACAGTGATGTCAGGCTGAACGTAAGGCTTTCCAGGCGTGGGTTGATGGAGGACTTCAGTCCTTTTCGTGTTAATTGTCAGACCAAAGTTTGTGCAGGCGCTAGAGAAAAGGTTAACACTGCGTTTCATGTCGGCTTATGAGGCAGCATTAAGGGAACAAGCATCAGCAAACAGCAGGTCTCACATTGTGCCCGTCATGACCTTGGTTTTTGCCTGGAGCCTCCGAAGGATTAACAGCATGGCAGAAAATATGAGGCTAAAAAGTGTTGGTGCCAGGACGCAGCCCTGCTTGACACCGTTTGCAACTGGAAAGGGTCAGATGACTCTCCTCTGTCCATGGAATTGTTCACCAAGACATTGAATTTCCTTTTGGGCAACTGTACTTGGCCATGATCTTCCACAGACACTCTATGCTAGGGCTGTTATCGATTAATTTAAATTTAATAGTTAACTTTTGAAAAATTACCGATTAATTAATCGATAAATTTGATTAAAGCTAAAAATAAAGATGTATGACATCATTAAACTGAAAATTTCAAGGGAAGTAACGAAAACACGCAATTGACATTTTTTTTAAATTGAGTTATTACTTTAAAAAATAACAATATCATGAACCAAATTTTGTTTTTTAAAAGCAAAACAGAAAAAATGAAATCAAAGTAATTCATACGATGAAATTAACAATGGAAAATATTGCTGTCTCATTTCTCAAGTGTTATTTCAAGGCATGTTACATAAATGTCCAATGAGTTGTAAAAAAATTATATTTGAAAAAAAATTACAATTACAATTATTTATTTTGTTTTAAATTTGAAAAGAGAATTAGGATTTGTAATTAAAATATATTACGTTTTAGTTTAGCTTAATATTTGACTATAAATATTTTTTTAAAATCAATATAAAATTTTAAGAACGTATTTATCATTATCAGTAAAAACAATGCATTTACTTTAGGCACTTGGATGAAAATTTCTAATTAATTTTGAAAATATAAAACTAATCCAGCTGTAGTCTATAGAAATTGTTTGACGCTTAACAAAAACATAAAGATAATCTTTTTATTCCAAGTTGTTCAAAAGTTAGATTTTTTTACTATTTTGTTTTCTTTCATATTTTGTGCCCTTTTAGGCCATTTTTTTAAATTGCCCATTTAAGTATTTAATTCAAAATAGTATTTTTAGGAGATATATTTAAATATAAGTAGTTGTATATAATGTCAATGAATTCAAATTTCGATATTGATAATTAAGTAAGAACAATGTTAATTTATTTTTTTAAATAACATTTTCCTTATAAAACAGCTTATTTTAAAGTTAACTCTTTAAATATCTTTTTTTTTTCAATGGAGAATTTTGTCCGTAAAAAAACAATTATTATTAATAGTTAATTATTTATTAATAATTTGAAAACATTTTTTTTAAATTCTTTAATTTTAATCGCTATTTTATCGATTAAAATATTTAAAATCGATAATACAATTTTTTTACCGATTAATCGATAAATTAATCGGTAATTTCCGCAGCCGTAATATATATATATATACAGATATTATATAAATATCTTATCTTTTATGTTACTTACGCTCCTTCTGTACAGAAGATGATTGCGTCTACATGTATCTATGGTTTGTGTTATTAGCCCTGTATTCTTATTAGAGTTTTAAATGACGATAAAGTGTTGGCTTTCCTGGTTTCTTTAGGCAACCCATGCACGCCCGAATACCGGACGGGAAGAAAGAAAACGTGTATGTGTTCTTGCATACGGAATAAGGAAGGTGCTTTTATCTTTATGTCTGAGGGTCGTATTAAGTTATCTTTGTGTTGTATTTCTAAATGAGAATTAATTGCTTATTATGTATAATTACTAATTTACTCTTGGTTCTTCTATTCTCTAGTGTTTCAAGGTTTAATGATTTAACTAATGGTGTTACTCTCGTCAGTTTTGAATACTCTCCAGTAATGAATCTGGCAGCTCTTTTTTGGATTTGTTCTAACTTATCAATATTTTCTTTGGTTGATGGGTCCCATACAGAAATTTACATATTATAGTATAGGTCTTGCCAGGCTGAGGTAGCATTTTAGTTTTATATCTCTATTACTTTTGTAAAAGTTTCTTTTTATAAAACCTTCAGAATTGATAAATTTTTCTCCTCATTTTTCCACAATAAATTATGAAAATAAATAAATATAATGGCAAAATAATAAAACGAACAGAAAAAAAAAGAAAGAAAGAAAAGAAATTTCTTTCTCAGAAAGAGTTCGCGATTTCTGCTACCACAAGTGCTGCCAGCGCTAGGTTTTTCAACCTAGATATAGGTTTTTTGACCTCGTCTGGGTTTCTAGGTTTTTTTATTTAAAAAATAGTCATAATCTAGTTTGTTTTTTTTAATGGTTTTTTTTTTTTATAGTAAATATTCGATGTGAAAGTAACAAAATAATTAAATATATGCAATTAAAAGTCTAAATAATTCCATTTTTCAAAAATAAAAATAAGCATTATGTAGCTACAGTATTTTTAGCCACTCTATGATGTTCCATTATAATAACTATACTAGATCTATGGCTCTATGCTACTAATTTCGAAAGCTGGCGCCATCTGTCTAAAAAATTCTGGAACAAGATAAAACTACTTAGATTAGCAAAAATATTCAATTTTATTAGACTTTAACAGCTCTAACAATTTCTCCTGTCCGCGATGAGAGAATATTCTTTCAAGTATATGCTGTATTGAGTATAGTATAGGGTAAAGATAATACAAGACTCAGAAATAATTATAAAAACCCTTTTTCCTTTTCCGTATGGATCAATAAAAACATACAAATTCTAGTTCTTTCTGCCCGGGATTCGGATATGGAAATTGGTTTCCTAATCAAATGAGGAAACCCAACATCTAAAACTCAAATAAAATTCCAAGACGAGACTTACAATGTAACAATTGTTACATGTAGGATTCAATAGTCTTCTGTATAAAACGAGCGTCGCTAATATATAAAATAAGAATTATTCCAAAAAATGCTTATAAGATTGCCAAAGGATTTATAAAGACAGTGACGTAGCTGGGGGGAGGGGGCGGCGGGGGCGGTCCGCCCCGGGCGGCACTCATACAAAGGGCGGCATTTGGGGGACATTTAAAAAGTAAAGCCATTTCCAACAACCACCCTTTTTCTTTTGAAGGGGAAAAACCAAAGTGAAAAATAATATTCTTTATTTCGAGTCTTAATTTACGGATTCGTGCAACCTTTGTTTGATTACATAGTGGTTGTTATAACTTAAACAATACCATTCTGAAATTAAAAATCGCTTTTAAAAAAGTATCGATTTGTTTGGAAATTAAGCGGTATACTACACACATGGTTTTTTTTAAGAAGAAAACTGCACAAAAAACAACACATCACCGCTGGTCCGAATATATGTCGTATTAATATCGCCACGACAGTATCTGCGTGGAATTTCGACATGCGCAGAATGATTGGCTAACAAGTACCTACATGACATGGTGGTTCAAATATTGTGTTTACTGTTTAACTTGCAAGTAGTAATTTATATTACTGTTTTAGTTTTCATAAAATCATTGTAAGGTAACTTATTAAAGATTTTTTTTTTAATTATGCAGCCGAACAGCTTGTATTTTTCATTAAAATACTGTTATTTATTAAAAATGCTAAGCTTATCTATTTAAAGTAATATGTAAATAATTTGAATTCTTCTATTGTATGGAAAATTAGTAAGATTTAAAGCAAGAACACGAAAATATTCAAATTTCACCGCTTATAAAACCAAAATAGCATCAATAATTTTGACAAAGACATACTTAAAAATTTCAAGCGTCTTGGAAAAATGACATCTGAAGTAACTAGTAAAACGAGATCAGAGGCTAGAATTTTATTCAGTTCAATGCAATCTTTTTCTTTTCTATGCTAACTCAATTTATGGGAACCTTTTTTTTACGTGGAACAAAGATATGTGCTAATACAGAACGCTGTTATAGAAAGTTTGAGATATCAACTAAACGCAGAGTTAAAGTTAGGAAAATATGCGTGGGGAAAATTCAGAATTTTTGGATTTATCTCTAGAGCAAGAAGTACATCGAGTCATGTTTTTATTGATGGATGCAATTATAAAAGAAACTAAAAGAACGCACTCATCAGTAACATGTCCTTGCAAGAAAATGTTCGTGTATATCACGATGTAACCTATTAAATTAAGAATTTAAACATCAAATAAATTTCTTTATTTACATTGATAATGAAGTGGCCGCGGTGGTCTAAGTAGTAGCGCTTTAGACTGATGAACGGTGGGAAGAACTCTAGTCACGAGTTCAAACCACGTTACTGGCAAGGCCCACGGGGCATTGTGCTAGCCACACAATCCCCTGCTCGTTAGTGGTGGCTTAATAACTTGTGAACGCTACTTCACTTGCCCTAGTGTCCGTCATGGACTGAAAAGGGATTATTTTTTAATGAACAGTTTGATATTGAAAGAGAAAAAAATCCTGGTATTTATGGATGTACACAGGGCTGGTCTCAGCTATTGCGGGGCCCTATAAAACTTAGTTTGCGAAAAGGATTGCGCGGGGCCAGCAGTTTGGGTAAATGTATTAACAATGATAATAAGTGAAAATTAAGATTCGTGGGGCCTATGAAAGCGCGGGGCCCACTGCGACCGCATAGGTTGCAGTAGCCTAAGACCAGCCTTTGCTGTACCTACACTACAAGAAGAGGCATTATGCTTTTAAAAAAACGGGGAAAAGGCCCATTGATCCATTAAAATATACTCAACAGTATAGATTGGACAATTCTTTAACCAACATTAAATTTTTGCTAAGAACACTATTTTAGCAATTGCTTTCAGTGTATATAGTTGTGAAAGGAGCTTCTCCAAACTGAAGTTGAAAAATAATATATATTCGTTCCACAATGAGTAATTTAAGACTACAAATTCTTGCAAAATTGTCCATAGAGCAAGATAGTACAAATAATTAAAATTTGGATAACATTAATTGATTTTTCTACTATGAAAGTTTGGTGAGTAAGTGTATAAATATTAAATGTTTACAAACAGATACATGCAATTTCTTTGTTTAAAAAAAAATTCTTTAGTTATAAATAAAAATAAAAGAATATATTTGTTAATGTTTTTTGGGTGTAAATTAGGAATATGTTTCGTCTCATTTGGGGCTGGGGGGACCTGCGACCCCTATAACATTCTTGTTGCCTTAAAAAAAATGTCTTGTATTTTAAAAAATGTGTTTTTATAGTTATATTATCTCATGCGGCCTCTTTTATTACTGCTTACATAAATAGGGCATTCAATGGTAAAAATGTTCCCCACATTTAAAAGGGTACTTCGTTACAATTAAAATTATTTATTTACGTTTAGTAATTTATTTTTAAAAAGATACTATGGGCTGATTTTTCACCCCCTCCCGCTCGTCACACGTCGTAAACAAAACTTAGACCCCTTCCTCAATGTGACATCACAAAGATCCCCC
>MUZC01001755.1:84084-100403 GCA_002072015.1 Radix auricularia | reverse complement strand
ACAAAATTTAAATTCATTGACTTTATATTGGACTACTTCTATCAAATTATATCTCCTAAAAAAATTATATTTTTAGCTTATTAAATACTAAAGTTATGAGCATTATAAAAATGACCCAAAAAAGGGCACAAAATGTGGAGGAAAACGCCATAGTAAAAAAAGTGATTATGAGACCTTAGAAAAAAATTCATAACTTTTGAACCACTTGAGCTACAAAGTTGATCTTTATGTTTTTGTTAATCATTTACAAGGCTCTATACAGCTATATTACTTTTATATTTTTAAAATTAATTTGAAATTTTCACCCAAGTGCCTACTTATGAATTTAAAATATTACACTTTGTCAGCAGCTTTGCTAGATCAAGTGATAGTATGGTTGCTTCGAAAATGATATAATACTATCGATAGCGGGATCGAATCCCGTTACCATCATTTTTTTTTTTAAATTTCAATTATTTTTTTTAATCATAATGAGTATGCTGATAATTTTTGTTATTATTCTGAAAAGCAGATACGTTGAATAAATCTGTTAAAATAAAAATATTTAGATTTTAGACATGTCGTAACGCTATCAACATCCGACCGGGTCGTCTGCTGCTATGACAGTTGTAAAAATGTGATATGTGCTTACTTACAGTTACGACTAAAGCTGTATTTAATTATACTAATACTACTATATTTTTTTTTCTTCTTTTGATTCGCGAGTTAACACTCAGTCGGCATCAGCGAAAAAGGTGAGGCGTGAGTTTAAAAAATGACTATAAACCATCACTGTTACTTAATTGTTTGGAAGATATTTTTGAAACATTCTCTGATTTGAAGGCATTGCGAAAAAGTGCTGAACGAAAGGGTAATTTGAAGCCATTGTCAGACGAAGGAGGCATAGTGTATCAGTGTATCGTACCCCGCAGACTTGCTCGTCATAAAAAGTGCATTTTAGAGGCGGGGGGGGGGTGCTGAGAAAACGGACACAAACAGCAGCACGAAGTAATAAGGGGGGAAAAGGGCGAGTAAACGAGGAGTCCTGTGCGGTTGTTATTACCTGAAACCCCCCCCCCATTTTCTCAATAGTAATAGTATTAGTAATAGAGTGAAAATGAGGTAGAGGGATGAATGCAATGGTTTCCTGTGACAAGTCTGCACACGGCACATTTTATTATTCCACACGAAACGAATTATTTTATGCCTACAATGTAGGCTACATTCTTGCGAATGTGCGCGAATCGTTGCTTGAGGATTTTCATTTACAGCTTTAGGCTTTACGGTATACTAAATTTTAATGGATCGGCATCACTTACACAAGTATACTATAGTATAGCAAAATCGGCTGATATATTTATAATCGGTAGACCAATATTACATTAAAATTAAATCTATTTAAATAATTTATCTAAGTAAATTTAGATTTTAGAATTAATGCACACACAAATAATGTCGTATTATAATATATATGCGTATACAATATAAAGAAGAGTTTGTTAAGATTTAAATCTTTCCAGGTGTCTAAGAAGAGTGACTAAAACTAGTCGTAGCAGAAGTTGCGTATGTCGTAGTACTAGTTTCCTGACTAGCGCTACGACATTTCGTAACGCTAGCAATATCCGACCGGTTCGTCTGCTGTTACGACAATCTTGTCGTAACGCTAGCAACATCCCGCCGGATCGTCTGCTGTTACGACATGTCGTAGCACTAGTTTCCTGACTAGCGTTACGACATGTCGTAACGCTAGCAACATCCGACCGGGTCGTCTGCTGCTACGACAAAATTGTCGTAGCGCTAGCCACATCCAAATTTAAATATGACTATGACAAAGTAACTGCAGACAACTCACCGAGATTTGGCTAGTGCTACCACATGTCATTACACTAGAAACATCCCTGTGACTGTGAAACTGTGAGTTGTCTGCTGTTACACTGGTCGTAAATATATGCTGTATTACTATTACTTTAATACTTATTAATACTAGATAATAGTTCTCATAATCAGATTTTATGATTGCTATGTAAGCTGATTAATAAATTTTAAAGGTAAAAAAAAATCTTGATTGATGTAAACTTAATGATTAATGACAAACATTTATAATTTTAGAAAATCAATTAGTTACATTACATGAGGCTCATGAGTCATGAGCTTGGCTAGATGGTATACTAAATTTTAATACTTGGCATCAGCATCACTTACACAAGTAAAGCAAAATTGGCAGATATAATCAGTAGACCAATATTAAATCTATTTAGATTTTAGAATTGATACACACATAAAAAGCCCAGATCTATTAATAATTAATGTTTGTATTATATGCGTATAAAATATTAAGAAGAGTTTGTTAAGATATTATAGTTATAGCGACTAAGACTAGTTGTAGCAGAAGTTGCATATGTCGTAACACTAGCAACAAATTATAACTTATAAGGCTTAAAATGGCTTATACTTATACTATACAGTTTACTATACACTAGTATACACTACTATACAGTTCAGTATACCGTAATACAGTTGAACTATACTTATTACTTATTATACATTCTTAACAACTCTAGTTTAAGTCTAATTAAAATTACGAAGTGATAATTCGCACGGTTTTGACTGTGGGGATAATGGTGAATATTATTCACATGGCTCGTCGGCGCATGTGTACTCGAGCGGCTGATCACTTTAGAAAAAGAACGAGCCCGATTTTTATAAAATAATAGCTGATGTCACTCGATTTAGGCTTAAATGTGTAATTTATATTATATAGTAATACTAATTAAAATTTCATGATTACTGAAATTTTGAAGGTTTTATTCCTCCTTATTTCTTGCATAATAAAACAAATTTGTTAAGTCAAAAAATTTGGTAGTCATGGAATTACCGTGACTTAACAAATTTAGTGAAATAATGAATCGCAACTTAACGGGATCTACATATGTGCTATAAAGAAAAATAAATAATCAATTAGATTTTTTCCCCATTGATGGAACAAAATTTTTTAATTGGTACCAGCCACAGACTTGCTCATAGATGGTGCAAAGAAGTGAAGGAAAGAGTGGAAATAAACTACTGCACGATGAAATCAGAACAACGTGAAAGAATGTTGGTGGGGAAACATTGCCCACGTATTGATGGCTTTAAGACATGCGCGCTGCGGTTAGCTATCTGAAACCAACCTAGGTTGCCAACCATAAACTGTGATTAGCCGACCCTAGCAAGGGTCAGCTTTGTTCGCAAAACACTTGGAAAAAAAAGGGGCACAAACAAAAATGTTTAAAAATTAAATAATTATGTTTCCGCTGAGGCTTGAACCGACTACCTCCCGCATGTAAGTAAGGCTGATATGATAACCACTACACTACATACATGTTATTCTGTGAAGGAACAACACAAGTGAACTCATTGTTGGTATTGAAACATGCCCAGCCACCCACTCCACCACTTTTGAACCCACTTCGCTTGCTTGGTCGACCCCAGGAAGGTGTATTCGTTTTGATCATTTGCACACTTCTAGCTCTTGATTTGTTCTGGTGAATTAATTTAAAATTTACTTGTTTTATTTTTGTTTTTTAGGGTAATATATATTTTTTTCCAAAGATGAGGACATAGGCATTTGAGAAACATTTAATACTTTTTACAAAATTAATGAAAAAAAAAGAATCTCAATAATTAAAATTAATTTACAAGAGATAATATTAATTTGCCATTGCAGAACTTAGAATCAATTCAATAGCCAAATACAGTGGAACCTAGGTTTATGTTCTTAATCCTTTCCTGACTCTTGGATGCATACCAAATTTGACCTAAATTTTTAAAGTCCAATATTTACCCTTCAAACATTTAATATGCATTCGGCATCCTTCCGTCTCGTGAGACGATGGTGCATCACCGTTGGGTTGGGTTGCATTTTCTCGAGTGGCTGTGCAGTCCTATCCTTGAGTGACAGTCTTTGCCACAGTTTTTACACACGAGTTCTGTGCTTCCAAATGTTTTGGCCTTTCTCCTAGCTCTTCTGTCTGCAGCCTCCTCCATTCTTCGCTCCTCGGCTACTATGACGCCCTCTTGACAACTGTGCGCCATGTAGATCGGTCTTCTGCCTTACACTCCCAGTCACTTGTATGTATTTTGGCTGCTTTCATGTCCCTTTGACAGACATCTTTAAATCGCAAGCGTGGGCGACCTGTTTTCCTCTTTCCTGAAGCAAGTTCACCATATAGGAGGTCCTTCGGGATGCGGCCGGGGCTCATTCTTTTGACATGTCCTAGCCACCTCAGGTGTCTTTCACTAAGAATTGAGAACATGCTTTGGGTATTGGCACGCATCAGGACCTCACTATTAGGCACTTTGTCTTGCCATTTAATACCAAGGATGCGGCGCAGGCATCTCAAATGGAAGCTGTTAAGCTTACGCTCTTGTGATGTATAAGTAGTCCATGTTTCGCTCCCATATTTAATATAGTTAATGATTTAACTTTACCATATAATTATTAAAGTACAATATGTATGTAAGCGTTTGTATTGATTTGTAATTTTTCTTCTTTTTAATTGACTGTAATTTTTTTCAAAGTCTAGGTTTTTTTCTCGTTTTTTCTTTCTGATCTAGGTTTAGTTTGAAGTTGAAGAAATGCCACCCAAGAATGCCTTTTATATGTTTATGGTGGCGGAGCGAAAAAAAATCAAAGGTGATGCCGGCCATGCTCCACCCATGCAAGATATGGCAGGACTCTGTATTAACAGATGGAAGGTATTTATGATCATTATATTATGCACTAACATATAACAAATTTTAATTACCAAAAATATAAAGATCTGCTTATTTATGCAGGGATACCTCAGCATTTTTCATTGAATGAATCATCACCAATAAAAATACTCCTATTACTACTAATAATAAAAACGCTGTCAAACATATGATACAAAAATATCTTTAAACTCATAAATAAACTCAATCCAAAAATGCTTTTTAATTAATTGTATATAATTGTAATATAACCGTATGTTATTATTTTATTATTATTATGTAGCCAAGTGGAAGGCTAAGTTTTTAAAGTCCAAGTCACTAATTGGTAATGATATCAAACAGGTTTAATAACTTAATACACAGTAAACACAGTGGTTGGGTCGCTCCTCACTCCTCTCTCTCCGCTACCTCTACACTCTCTCTCCCGGACAGACCAATAGCAGTGTGTTACTGCCCTCATGTGACTGAACTCCATGTGCTGTAAAACACGGAGATGTTGTCCTGACCCTTGTGACATCGAGGGCTGGAGGGCTGAATCCGAAAAGTTCCCAAATGGGTCGTATAGCTATTAATTATGGTTTCTCTTCCTTTGTTTTTTAGGTTTAGATTTATAATTTTTATTTGATAATTTAGGGTTTGGGTTAGTTTTAGTTATAATTGTGAATTTAGGGTTGGGGTTAGGTTTAGTTTTAGAATTTTAATAGTTGAATTTTCCAATTTCTTTGGGAAGCGGCATATTAACAAAGATGGCAGCCATGTTGAGTGGGAACGTTAAGTCGAATTTAACCGGCTGGAGTGAACCTCCAGTGACCTGTAGAGGTCAACTATAGCAGACAGCTACAGAATCACCTCAGGCTTTTGAAAAAGCCAGCGCCCTGGCTGGTAAAATACATATTGTTGACAACATACTTGCCATATCAAACAAATATTTAATTTCAATAATATAAATAACAAGGGGCAAGGACATGTTGATATCAACAGTATGAAAATGGTGGAGACAAAAAAAAAATCATCTACAAAGAAAGAAACATCACATATAACGATAAAATAGGCCTACTCAAAGTCATACAATTTTACAAAATACAAAATTGCTTTTAATGATCAGCAATATTTTGAGTACCTCATGTTCTGATTTCATATAAGAGTTAAATGCGATAGTTGCCTATCTCAAAATCAATTGGAACTCTGATTATGTTAATATATTCTAAGATAAAAGGGAATTGACACTTGACATTGCTATTTATGTAAAATTCTGAGATCTCAGGTAATGTCTCAATGTGTCCATGTTGCATGGTACGTGCTGCGGTAACCCGGGTGGCGGTAGGCGGACCCTGCATTAGGCCTGTGTGGCCCTGTATAGATGACAATATCCTCCTCATCCCTTTTGCTCTCCGATGTGGTATTAGAACCGTATAAGGTGGAACTGTCTCCCCCCCCAAATCAGCCATACCATATATAGTCCCTCTCTCAACTCATGACATATCACCAAGTGAACACATTTCATCAACAGTCATTCTCATACCCTTGACAAGAGTAAGTTCTAATGTCTCCCGTGTATATTCACAGGCCATGAGCAAGCAAGAAAAGTCTGTTTATGAAGCCATGGCTCAAAGGGAAAATGAAAAGATTCGAAATGGAAGAGGAAGCAAGATGGACAACCAAGGAAGATTGATTTCCGTGAGTCATTACCTGGATCTGTTTTATTAGTTCCCTCACCTGGAGTAAAAGTCTCAAACAAAATTACAACTAAGGGGCCGTCCATAAATGACGTCACGCACCTAGAGGGGGGAGGGGGGTCTCACTTTTGTGACGATGCGTGACGTGGGGGAGGGAGGGGGGTTGAAGAAATGTGACGTCACATCGAAAGGGTAACTTTAAATAAAACCTCCACTGAAATATTTGGTCACTTAAAATTTATTTAATGACTTTTTAAAAAAAAATTCAGTGCTTTTATCTCTGTTAACCGACCCCTTTGTTAAACAGACCGATAGCGGTAGCCATGTATTTTTCATTAGTTTATAAATTCCCTAAGAGAATGTAACAATTTAAACACGCCTCGTTCATTGGTGACATTATATTTACAACTCTTGTGAGACGTACGTGAAATCCTGAAGAAAAAAGAATTAAAAAAACAAACAAACTTGTGAGCTTGGGAGTAAAAAGTTTTGATAATATTGGATATTTTAATAGTGTCATAGTATTTTTTCAGTCTTCACTTGCAGGAAATACTGTATTTTGTGCACAAGATGACACCCTACTTTCCAGCACAAATGTGGGTTTCGTACAGTATTTGCCATTTGCCTCTTCCAGCGCATACCTAATAATTTTTTAGAAAACATGAGATATGATATCCAGGCTTGTCAATGGGACATATTTTTGTGTCCCATCCAATCCCATGGCAATTTATGCCTGTCCCATCAACTCCCATCCCACCCCATCCCATGGGACGTTTCCCATGGGAATCACATGGGAAAACCATTCCCATGGACAAGATTGATGATATCAATGTGATAATTTTAGATCAAACGCCTTTGATGCGCATATACTTAGCAGGAAAACTGTCAGTAGAAGATCGAAATCAATTGTCTTGTATCTATATATTCTAGGTCTATCAACAATGCAACATTCGCGAGCTTAATCGCGAAGGTTAATCACATCAAATGGTTTTTGACATTACCGCTGCATTGTTCGTTAGCTGGCTTGCTATGCCTTGGCAACTAAATATTTTCTTTTTTAAATGTAATATATAAAACAAGCCGAATTCATACTTAATCTTATATGGCTTTAAGCTGTGTAGGGGCTCATTTTGCTATCAATTCAGTAGAGAGAAAATCATGGAAAAGAATGTAATGGTACCTGGTAAAATAGCTTGTCGGTCGTCTGATACGAAAAAGTTTGAGAATCACTGGCTTACAATTTATTTAATGCCTTTTACATAGCTTCAAGCGTGTTCCAATATTACAATGTAGAACTACACTTAGTAAATACTAAAATGTCAAAAAAGTGATTTGAATCATACTTATTTTCAAATAAAAAATAAAGTGTGTTTTGTGAATGTGTGTTGTTTTTTTGTTGTTGTTTTTTTTTTTTTGGAAAAGGGGGGGGTCAAAGTTTTGTGACGTACTTTTGGAGGGGGGGTCTACGATTTTGTGACGACGCGTGACGTATGGGGGGAGGGGGTAAAAAATCGGCAAAAATCGCATGACGTCATTTAAGGACAGCCCCTAACTCATTAATTCATAACTAAAAAAATAAAAATGTCTGTGTATTGTACCCAGGAAAGAAGAGACCCGGTAGAGGAAGAAAAGAAGAGAAGAGCTTTAGAAACGTCAGCAATGATGAACAGTTGGTCAAGACAAGGTACGTAAATGGTGGGATGGGGGGGGGGTCATTTTATTTTAAATTGAGCAATTTGTTTATAAAAGAGGGAAAGTTAGCACTTGAGCATGTGATAATGTTTTTGAAAGCTGTTCAGTTATACTACGTAAGAATGTGATAATGTTTTTGAAAGCTGTTCAGTTATACTACGTAAGAATGTAATAATGTTTTTGAAAGCTGTTCAATTATAATACATAGGAATGTAATTAATTTTTGAAACCTGTTCAGTTATACTACGTAAGAATGTAATTATGCTTTTGAAACTTTTTTTTTAAAAGCTGATTTATGTTGAAATAACCTTCCTATTCTCCACTGAAGGATTTTTTTTAAAGCATCAATAATGCAGGGGTGGGCTATTTGCGGCCTGCTGGCCCCTTGCAGCATGCCACAGAGTTTTTTTTTGTGTGGCCCACCAAGAGATTCAGAAAAGCCAGCTAAAAGTGTGATAAGGTGCACTCGTCTCATTGAACTGATCCTGTCATTAAATGTGACAGAAATCTAGATAATATGACATCAGCACGATTCGTTAGTTTTATTTATTGATATGATACCATTCATACTTTTTCTGAAATGAAATGCAATGTTAGAATAAGAATACAATCATTTTTAATATTGCGGGCCCTCTGCTTAAATCTGTTACCACAAAGGGGCCTTGAGGCAAAACAATTGCCCACCTCAACTGACAAGGTAACCAAACAAAATTTTTTGGTGAAAAGACATCACGAAAAAAAAAAAAATTTTGTGTACATTTTTTAACACTGATCTACTTTTCCACCCACAGACCTGAAAGAGATCAAATTTCACTTGATTGACTTCCAAGTAATGTTTGACGAGAGAGATGGTGACGACCTTCACCTCCCCATGGAAGTGGGTGTGGTCTGCATAACCTTGAAGGATGGCATCATCAAGTCCATGCACCGATTTACAGACCCGGGAGATGCACCCCAAGGGAGCAGACGGATTGCCAATGAATACGGTAGGCTTGAATATTGTTATCATTGTCTAAGCATCTGGCTCATACTACATTTAGGCCAAACAGTATGAAATATGATCCACATACAAGATATGGGCCAAACAGTATGAAATATGATCCACATACATGATATGGGCCAAACAGTATGAAATATGATCCACATACATGATATGGGCCCCACAGTACGAACCATGATCCACATGCAAGATATGGGCCAAACAGTATGAAATATGATCCACATACAGCAAAAATAAAATGTTTAAACTAGAATAGATCTGTTGGAAAGCATCAGGTTCTGTTTTTCTCTTTATGTTTGGAACCTGGTATTGTGGAGTTCTTGATAAGTGATTGGTTTCAGAATCATGATAAACTTTTTTGAATGTTTAATATCTATAATTATTTATCTAACAGCCGAGAGTCACCATCAGATCCCCTTAAACTTTGAACAGGGTGACGGTAATGTTTGATATAATTATTTATCTAACAGCCGAGAGTCACCATCAGATCCCCTTAAACTTTGAACAGGGTGACAGTAATTTTACAAGTCTGTGGCTAGAACTGGAGCGGTTTCTGGCTGATGACCCTCTCAGAGATGACCTGGCCCCATTATTTTGTCTGGTATGTTATATAACACCTTTTTTTGTCTGGTATGTTATATAACACCTTTATTATGTCTGGTATGTTATATAACACATTTTTTTGTCTCGTATGTTATATAACACCTTTATTTTGTTTGGTATGTTATGTAACACCATTATTTTGTTTGGTATGTTAAATAACAAATTAGTTTCGTCTGGTACACTATATAACACCCTTGTTAAGTCTGGTACGCTATATAACACCTTTGTTTAGTCTGGTATGTTATGTAACAAATTAGTTTTTATCTGATACATTATAAAACAACATTGTTATTTGTCTGGTATGTTATAAAACACCTTTGTTAAGCCTGGTATGTTTTTTTAACACCTTTGGCCACACAATAGCTTGTCACACAATAGCTTGCCACACATTAGCTGGCCACACATTAGCCAGCAACAGTTTAGCCTGCCACACTTTAACCTGTCACACATTAGCCTGCCTTACATTAGCCAGCAACAGTTTAGCCTGCAACAGTTTAGCCTGCCACACTTTAACCTGTCACACATTAGCCTGCCTTACATTAGCCTGCAACAGTTTAACCTGCCACACTTTAACCTGTCACACATTAGCCTGCCACACATTAGCCTGCAACAGTTTAGCCTGTCACACATTAGCTTGCCACACATTAGCCTGCAACAGTTTAGCCTGCCACACATTAGCCTGCAACAGTTTAGCCTGCCACACATTAGCCTGTCACACATTAGCCTGCAACAGTTTAGCCTGCCACACATTAGCCTGTCACACATTAGCTTGCCACACATTAGTCTGCAACAGTTTAGCCTGCCACACATTAGCCTGTCACACATTAGCTTGCCACACATTAGCCTGCCACACTTTAACCTGTCACACATTAGCTTGCCACACATTAGCCTGCAACAGTTTAGCCTGCCACACATTAGCCTGTTACACATTAGCTTGCCACACATTAGCCTGCAACAGTTTAGCCTGTCACACTTTAACCTGTCACACATTAGCTTGCCACACATTAGCCTGCAACAGTTTAGCCTGCCACACATTAGCCTGTCACACATTAGCTTGCCACACATTAGCCTGCAACAGTTTAGCCTGCCACACTTTAACCTGTCACACATTAGCTTGCCACACATTAGCCTGTCACACATTAGCTTGCCACACATTAGCCTGCAACAGTTTAGCCTGCCACACATTAGCCTGTCACCCTTTAACCTGCCTTAAAAATAATTTAAGAAATCAAAAGTCAGAACCATACCCATACCAATGTTTTTTGAAAAGTTTGTCTTCAAAATCAAATCAAACCTTTATAGCAGTACATTAAATTTCATTATTGTGTGCTAAAATTTTGTGTTTTTTTTTGGTTCCCATGGTTTGAAGTCTAAAAGCTAAAATTTGATGTGTAAACATACACTTCCCATGGCTAGAAGTCTTAAAGCCAAAATTTGATGTGTAAACATACACTTCAGCACACAGCTTTAGGTTTGAATTTAATTTGAGCTGAAAATAATTTTGTCAATCCAGATGGTCAAAATTAGCAATATCTCCCTTTTCAAAGCCATTAATTACAATTTTAAGCTTTGTCCAAAATAAATCTGCCATTACTTTATTTATATATGTTTGGGTTAAAACTAATTTCTTATTTTGGGGCCTTTATAATTCAGAGTGCCCATAGGGAAATTGTGGAATCCTGTCTTGAGTTCTGCTTCACTCGGGCAGCCACTGGAGAGCCCAACAGAATCTACAAACTGTACTGCATTGAGGACCTCGTCATATCCTTAATGCTACGTAGTGGAAAAGTGGAAGACAGGCCTGCTGGGAGCCAAATATTCGACGCTCTCATTTCAAACAGATGGGACTACACGAGTAACATTAGGTGAGTCTGCTAGTGAGGATCAGATGACATTTAGTGAGTCTGTTAGTGAGGTTAGTAATGAAAAGGCAGACTCTCTGGCAAAAGTGGTACCAGGAGTGGGCGGACAACACAATGGCCAGGGGGGTTTAGCTAACATGCCCAGGCCGAACCTATCAAAAATCAGAATTTAGTGACTCTAATGAGCACTGAGCATTGCCCAAGCAACTCATACTTTAACAGGCTAGACCACAACAGGGACTCGAACTGCCATCATTGCAGCCAAGCCTCTGAGATGGTCACACACCTACTGACGTCGTGTCCCGTGCTAGACATAGCCAGGGAGGTACGGGAGGCAAAAGAGTCCCACATGAAGACAGTGTTGTATGGCACTGCTCAGCAGATGGAGCAGGTTGCCCAGGTATTAGCCAAGGCCTTAAGAGATAAGTCTCAGGCCTACAGAATATGTGTTAAGTTTAGTGAGGTGGCGTTTAATTTTGGTGAGTCTCCTAGAAAGGATGACCTAATATTTGGTGAGTCTCCTAGAAAGGATGACCTAATATTTGGAGAGTCTCCTAAAAAGGGTGACCTTATATTTGGAGAGTCTGCTAAAAAGGATGACCTAATATTTGGTGAGTCTCCTAGAAAGGATGACCTAATATTTGGTGAGTCTCCTAGAAAGGATGACCTAATATTTGGAGAGTCTCCTAAAAAGGGTGACCTTATATTTCGAGAGTCTGCTAAAAAGGATGACCTAATATTTGGTGAGTCTCCTAGAAAGGATGACCTAATATTTGGTGAGTCTCCTAGAAAGGATGACCTAATATTTGGAGAGTCTCCTAAAAAGGGTGACCTTATATTTGGAGAGTCTGCTAGTGAGTATGAGTTAATTAGCAATAGATATGGGATTTTTGTAACTTAATGGGCAAGAACTGAGCTGTAAATACTTTTAATTTTAAAATACTGATTGAAAAATTTCTATGTAACTAAATGTGAACGTCTATTGATAAAAAACAAATTAGAGTTTATTTATAACAATTACTTTTATATATATATATATATAATTAAATTTTTCCTGAATTTCCACCATATCCAGGTGTTCCTACCATGAACAGGTTGACTCTTGTTTTTGCTCCATTTCAATAGTCAAGAGATACAGGTATTTCCAATAGTTACCTTTGATGAACTGGTAATTGTCAACTGTTAAAAAACTCACACTTTTTTTTACAATTTAGTTTTAACTGTATAACTCACACTTGTGCCTTACATCCTCTCTGACGCAAAACTTGCTTTCTTAACCCATTCAATACATCACAATTTTTTAAGGGTACAACAGTAAAATTTTTAGGTTAACAAATTCCATTCCACCTGATGATATTAAACTTAAAATTTCAGCTTTACTATTTATCAAAACTATATCATGATTTATATTAAAATTTAGGTAATTGGAAAAGGAATATGGTTCTACTATTAAAAAGTGAGACAAAATTACCTAATAAAAGGGATATTATTGCATGTTAATGTAAAAAAAAAAAGGGAAAACATTTTTTTTGCTGTACTCACCAGCTCATAAATCAGGTAACAATAATCCAATCAAGTTCATATTTCTAAGAAATAAGTCTTATCATATATCTAAAACAACTGGAAAGTTTCATTGCAATATCTCAAGACATTATCAAATTATGAATTTTTCCCATGACGCGTTTCAATTTAAAAAAAATTAACAATAAAATAGTAATGCTTTATTATTACACTTATATCTACTAAATCGTAAATATTTGTAATCACAGTCGACACTGAGTCTTCAAATTTATCATCTTATGAAATTGATTTGTCCATTCAAATCAATTTATTTGCTTGATCATCAGTCATAGATAAAAAAAATTTACTAGAATAGTACTGAGATTAGTGCTTTAATGAAGCCATTTTGATCAGCTGTTTTTTTTTGTTTACAAACTTTTTGACTAAAAAAACAAGCACAAAATACACTAAACACTGTCTAATCCTTTCGAAATTGCACACAACGGAAGTTGAAACTCTTCTGAATAGAAATTTTATAAGCTATTAATAAAAATAGTTGAATGGAAATCCGATTACTAATAAAATGAAACCAACTATCGGTGACGCAGAGAGTGGCTAAACGTACATGGCTGAAATCGTGCTGACGCAGGGTGCGGCGAAACGTATTAAATGGGTTTTAAAGCCTTAATCCAACGATTGCACACTTGATTTCCAGATTTCCACCTAAGCACTGTTTATATTCTGTTTGACATTTATTAATTGTACGAAAATCTTCATATTTCATTTTTAAAATTTTAAAATTTGTTTACATAAGTTGTCTCTAATAGATTATTTGTCTGTTTATTTGTATACAAGTTGTCCTTAATAGATGATTTGCCGATTGTTTGTATACATGATTTGTCCTTAATAGATGATTTGCCGATTGTTTGTGTCCATGATTTGTCCTTAATAGATGATTTGCCTATTGTTTGTGTACATGATTTGTCCTTAATAGATGATTTGCCTATTGTTTGTGTCCATGATTTGTCCTTAATAGATGATTTGCCTATTGTTTGTGTACATGAGTTGTCCTTAATAGATGATTTGCCTATTGTTTGTGTCCATGATTTGTCCTTAATAGATGATTTGCCTATTGTTTGTGTCCATGATTTGTCCTTAATAGATGATTTGCCTATTGTTTGTGTCCATGATTTGTCCTTAATAGATGATTTGCCTATTGTTTGTGTCCATGATTTGTCCTTAATAGATGATTTGCCTATTGTTTATGTCCATGATTTGTCCTTAATAGATGATTTGCCTATTGTTTGTGTCCATGATTTGTCCTTAATAGATGATTTGCCTATTGTTTGTATACATGAGTTGTCTCTAATGTTTGTCAAGAAGATACATCTTTAATGGGTTATTGGTCTCATATTAGCCACCACCCCAATTCCTTTATTGCTTATAAATATTTCAGTACACAATTATTTTTTTTTATAAATACGAAGTAACAACATCTTTAAATATTTGTAATTATTTTATTTTTTTTTGCTTTTGATCTTTGCTTCAGTTTTGTCATATTTGACTTGTTGTCCAAATTGTTGGACTTCCAACTGACCAACAAGCACATGCCTGATGAGAGGCAGAATGACTTCCGGGTGATGTCAGGATTTGGAAAAAGCAAGTAAACTTTAACCAATTTTATTCTCAAGAATAATTCTTACAGTCTTCTATTTGCAATCATGCAGGTGTAAATTTTGTATACATCAACATTTCTTTGACTGGACTGTCCTTATACATCAACATTTCTTTGACTGGACTGTACTTATACATCAACATTTCTTTGACTGGACTGTACTTGTACATCAATAATTTTATTACTGACTTAACATTTATGATCACCTCATTCTACCAGCCAACATATGTTTACATTTATGATCAGTTCATTATATCAGCCAACATATGTTTACATTTATGATCACCTCATTCTATCAGCCAACATATGTTTACATTTATGATCACCTCATTCTACCAGCCAACATGTGTTTACATTTATGATCACCTCATACTACCAGCCAACATATGTTTACATTTATGATCACCTCATTCTATCAGCCAACATATGTTAACATTTATGATCACCTCATACTACCAGCCAACATATGTTAACATTTATGATCACCTCATACTACCAGCCAACATATGTTTACATTTATGATCACCTCATTCTACCAGCCATCATATGTTTACATTTATGATCACCTCATACTACCAGCCAACATATGTTTACATTTATGATCACCTCATTCTACCAGCCAACATATGTTTACATTTATGATCACCTCATACTACCAGCCAACATATGTTAACATTTATGATCACCTCATTCTACCAGCCAACATATGTTAACATTTATGATCACCTCATTCTACCAGCCAACATATGTTTACATTTATGATCCCCTCATTCTACCAGCCAACATTTGTTTACATTTATGATCACCTCATACTACCAGCCAACATATGTTAACATTTATGATCACCTCATTCTACCAGCCAACATATGTTAACATTTATGATCACCTCATACTACCAGCCAACATATGTTAACATTTATGATCACCTCATACTACCAGCTCACAGAGCCAGCAACAGACCAAGGGCTCAAACCCCTCCGAGATTTTCAAAACCCTTTCCTTCCAAGCCAGTGGAACGATACGTTGTAGGTGATTTAATGAAAATTTGAATTGACTATCATTTAATGTTATTTAATATCATAAGAGATTTGTTTCAGTTGTTGAAATTATTCAAAGACTTGAAATTCTTCTCTTCTTCTGCGTTCTCAAAAGTCTTGAAATGATTTGTTAGAAATATTAAGCTTATTGTAGAGTCCAAATGATAGTTTTATCTAAATTTAATGTTGCTCATTATTTCATGACCGTACCCCTAGACCAATGGTGGCCAAACGTGTGTGTTCACATTACAACTTTCATACAATTGATGATACGATGTGAACAGGATCACTCCAAGATTTCCAAACCAGGTCTAATGACCTTTGGTACTTCATTTTGAATCTCAACAATTTTGTTATCTTTGAAAAATGGCTCTGTTACGACACGTGTCTGGTCACCCCTGGGACATCTATCTTAACCCCCCCCTCCCCCGGTGTCTGGCCACCCCTGAGACATCCATCTTTTACCCCCCCCCCCCCCCCCCCCCCCCCCTTAAAGACCAAAAAACAACTTTACAAAACATCTTTTCAATAACTAAGAACATTTTTTTGCATTTTTTTTTT
>MUZC01001755.1:68054-82541 GCA_002072015.1 Radix auricularia | reverse complement strand
TGTAGGTAATGTTATAGTCATGTCAGTATTGATGGGACAGTGTGTAGGTAATGTTATAGTCATGTCAGTATTGATGGGACAGTGTGGATGTAATGTTATAGTCATGTCAGTATTGATGGGACAGTGTGTATGTAATGTTATAGTCATATCAGTATTGATGGGACAGTGTGTAGGTAATGTTATAGTCATGTCAGTATTGATGGCACAGTGTGTAGGTAATGTTATAGTCATGTCAGTATTGATGGGACAGTGTGTAGGTAATGTTATAGTCATGTCAGTATTGATGGGACAGTGTGTAGGTAATTATATAGTCATGTCAGTATTGATGGGACAGTGTGTAGGTAATGTTATAGTCATGTCAGTATTGATGGGACAGTGTGTATGTAATGTTATAGTCATGCTAGTATTGCCACAGACAGTTTTAGGTTATTTGATAGTTGTGATCACTAAATTCTTTGACTGTAATAGATTTTTGAATGCAAAATTACCAGCACCACATTGTAGAATAGTAAAGATACTACTTGTTTCCTTGCATTAGGCTGGTTTACATTTTCAGGGAACATAATTGATAGTGCCCGGTACATATATGACAAAGCCCAGGAACATAGTTGGCAAAGCCTGGGAACAAAGATGGCAATACCTGGGAACCCTGGCTGGCAATGGCAGAAGTTGAAGAAACTGAAGTTTTCTACATGTTTTATTTGACTCTTAAACAAAAATGCTAACCACTCAAACATGAAACTGAGAAATTCTTATTTACCTGCGTACGTTTTTTAAAATAAATATTACTAATTGTATTGTTTTATGCATGGTCTTATAAGTTGTAATTTTTTGTTTTAACAGCCAGGGCCGCTCAATTAGCAGATTTAAAACCAGCAGCGGGTGAGTTTAATGTGATGTTTATTTTCAGAAATTTGGTTTAAAAAATAAGATCTTTTGCAGTTTAAGTTATACACATTTTATGAAGGGTAACAAGTCAGATGTTAAAAAAAACAAAACAAAAAACCCTCTACTATTTATGATGACTCCATGTTTTTATTTCAATTGTTTTCCTGCAGATAACTTTACTGGTCCACTCAATACATTTACTGGTCCGCGGCCTGCCGGGAGGGGAATCCTCACTCTTTCCTCTGCTCCCCTTGGGGAAGCTGTTGTGGCACCCCCGCCAGGATTTGGTCCGAAGCCTGCAACTGCAAGTGTAAGTGTCAGCTTCCTAAGGCAGGGAAACTTGGGCTGTTTGTTACCTCCCTTGCCATCAGAGTCACCCGAGTAATGTAAACCGTAAATCTGAATTCTTGTTGAGTTTCAAACAAGTTTGATCAAAGGGAGATGACTGCTGCACCATGATTACAACTGACAGATCAAAGCTTGTTTAGGATCAACTATATTTTATTTGTACGCTTATCTTCAAAGATTTATTAGCCCAGCAAGCATACTTTTGTCATGTAAAATAGCCATGACATACTAAGAGAATTTTATCAATGCTTAAAAAAAAAAACAAGCAAAGTGTGTGTGGTGGCGAGTAGATACACTTATGATGGTGTGTTTTTTTTCCCCTTGAATTCAATGGGCCAATTACCAATGTATTGAGTTTTGCTGGTGCTGAAATAATAAACTTCAAATTGTGTGTGGGACATCAATTTAATCTAGGCTTCATCAAATATCTTTAACAAAAAAGTTTTTTAAAAAACGTTTTACTTGTTTTCTATTTTCTTTGACTTTGTAATCTCTCGTGTGTGGAATTTTATGTGACCAATAGGTCGCTGTGATTGTAAGGGAATATTTAGGACATGTTTAGTCATGCAACAAACTTTGACAGGAAGACTTTAAGAATATCTAATGTGCAAATAGACTGACTTTTGATGCTAGCCTGTCTACGTACATAGACTGACTTTTGATGATAGCCTGTCTATGTACATAGGCTGACTTTTGATGATAGCCTGTCTATGTACATAGGCTGACTGTAAGACTTTAAATAAACAGATGAGACTTATTTGTTTTGACTGAAACCAAAATAAATGAAAACTTAAATTGACTTGCCACAAAAAGCAAAACTAGACTGAAATGTGGCCAGGACATAACTTAAGTATTCTCAACAGAATCTGTGTGGTAATAAGTCATAAGTCAACTGTGAGGTTGGGTAATAAGTCATCTTATAAGTCAACTGTGAGGTTGGGTAATAAGTCATCTTATAAGTCAACTGTGTGGTTGGGTAATAAGTCATCTTATAAATAAAGTGTGGTTGGGTAATAAGTCATCTTAATAAGTCAACTGTGTGGTTGGGTAATAAGTCATCTTATAAATAAAGTGTGGTTGGGTAATAAGTCATCTTATAAATAAAGTGTGGTTGGGTAATAAGTCATCTTATAAGTCAACTGTGTGGTTGGGTAATAAGTCATCTTATAAGTCAACTGTGAGGTTGGGTAATAAGTCATCTTATAAGTCAACTGTGTGGTTGGGTAATAAATCATCTTATAAATAAAGTGTGGTTGGGTAATAAGTCATCTTATAAATAAAGTGTGGTTGGGTAATAAGTCATCTTATAAATAAAGTGTGGTTGGGTAATAAGTCATCTTATAAGTCAACTGTGTGGTTGGGTAATAAGTTATCTTATAAATAAAGTGTGGTTGTGTAATAAGTCATCTTATAAGTCAACTGTGTGGTTGGGTGATAAGTCATCTTATAAATAAAGTGTGGTTGGGTAATAAGTCATCTTATAAGTCAACTGTGAGGTTGGGTAATAAGTCATCTTATAAGTCAACTGTGAGGTTGGGTAATAAGTCATCTTATAAGTCAACTGTTAGGTTGGGTAATAAGTCATCTTATAAATAAAGTGTGGTTGGGTAATAAGTCATCTTATAAGTAAAGTGTGGTTGGGTAATAAGTCATCTTATAAATAAAGTGTGGTTGGGTAATAAGTCATCTCAAAGTCAACTGTGTGGTTGGGTAATAAGTCATCCATGGCACCCACTATCTAGCTAGCTGCTTATCTTATCTGATGGAAACCCAATGTGATTTCCTTTCCTTTCACCAGTCACCCATATACAGGCCAGTCGTACCAGGAGTCAACATTGGGCCTCAGAACACATCGGTGCACAGCCAAGGTCGTGGCCTTCCTTTGCCTGGTGGCACACGTGGTCGAGGGCTTCCACCACAGGGGTCAAGGTCACAGACAGTTGGCAGGGGGAGAGGAGTCAATGACTTTTGATTACAGTGCTGCCAGTGCTAGGTTTTTAAACCTAGATCTAGGTTTTTTTGACCTCGTCCAGGTTGTTATTTTAAAAATAGCCAAAATCTAGGTTTTTTTGTTGTTTTTTTTAAATTTTTAAATAGTAAATGTACATTGTTAGAGTACCAAAATTATTAAATATGTGCAATTAAAATAATAAAAAATTGATTTTTCAAAAATAAAAATAAGCATTAGGTGGCTTCAGTATTTTTAGCCACTCTATGATGTTACATTATTTTATCAAGGCTCTATGACACTATGCTACTATATTTGAGATATATAAGATTCATAAGTAAGTTGACAGAAGTAATGAAAAAATTCAGATGTATGTATAGTTATGTAGAACAGTGTTTTTCAACCTTTTTTGTGCTGTGGCACACTTTTTTCATGAAAAAAATCCAGAGGCACACCACCATTAGAAAATGTTAAAAAAATTTACCTCTGTGCCTATATTAACTATATTGCCGCTAATTTACGAGAATATCCCGCGGCACACAAGGAAACATGTCGCGGCAGTGTGCCGCGGAACAGCGGTTGACAAACGCTGATGTAGAACTGCTAATAAACGCATTGTGGGGGGGGGGGGGGGTGTACACTTTTGTGAGATGTTTGATAAGGGGATGGTTGTGTTTAAGTTTAAGAACTGTGACGTCACTTCGAAAACACACAACTTTAAATGAAAGCTGATTAAAATATTCGATTCCAAACTATTTGATGACGTTTTAATTGGCTTCACGTGCGTTGTGATATTAGAGCGCAGCCACACACTAAATACACACTTGAATGACAATAAAATAAAATTATTTGAGACATGTAATGTTCAATTTCCAACAAGAGATAAGGCGTTTTTTTATATATGAGGTGGAGGGGGGAGCTTTTTTGAAGTCATTTTGGTCTATTTTTAGCATGTCTAGGTTTTTTCTTTCGGAACTAGGTTTTTTTGGTGTGTTGTCTAGATTTTTCCTGAAATTGTCACTGGCAGGACTTGCTTTTGAACTTTTTCCTGCCTTGTAAAGTCTTACATTTTTTCAGTGAATATTTGACAATGTTAAGAACTTCATAATTATTTTATTTGAATAACTAAAAATCTATAGAGTTATTTGAAACAATGTTTCAACAATGATGTGCTTGATAGCTTATCACTGATAAAGGCTTTGATAAGTGAAGAGTATCAGTGAAAGATGGAAATGTTTCCAGCATGTTTTCATTGCCACAGCTGGGGTTTAACAAAGTGATTTTTAAAAATTTCCATTTCTGTTTTGTTTCCTTTAATTAATTTAATTTTTAACCCTGTACGACTGTTACAGCAACCAACAAGCTTTGATTTTGTAAATAGTTTCCAAAGTTTGTAAAACACTTGTTAATGAAAGACTTTTATGATGTTACACATGAGCCATATTTGGTATGTAAATATTGAAAATAACTGTTCTGTTGTTTAAAATTATGTTTGAAAGGCATGTGCCTGATTCTAAATAAAAAGAAAAAAAGACACATTGGAAAGAATTCCTCTTTTATTTACCAAAATTATAATTTTGCTGTTTTTAATTTCACAAAGTCAATGGTCACAGTCACAGAATGATGCATGGAATCAAGTAAGTGAATCTTTTGTTTACAATAAATAAAATGAAATTAAGTAGTAGAGCGTTAAATGATCCCCCTTTAAAAAAAAAGTTAATTTGAGTTAAGAAACTTTTGCAGAAAAAAACAAATGTGTGCAAAGAAAAATGAGTTCAAGATCAACCAGGCAGACTTAATAAATTAGAATAGGACATGTCTTAGTCTTAAAGCAGAAATATTTTCACTTTTATATAAACTAGACAGTGTTTTCCTTAACTGCATACCACATGAGAAAATAATTTTAAATGACATTAATTTTACACTTTATCAACCATCAGTTATGACAATATTATTCTCAGTAACACAACGGTTTTGTGGTGTAAAAATATCTGTTACAACTGAATAGATGAAACATTCCCATGGTGCCCTTTCATCAATGTTGTTGATGATGTCCCATGGGCCTCAAATAATAAGATCCAATAAAAGCCCAGACTCATTCTGTAACGCTAAGGGACATCACTCTTATTTTTATAAAATTGAAAATTTAGACATAAAATCATAATCATTTTGGTTTTGAGATTAACAGAGCGCGTGGCTTTCTTGCCGTAAAATATTTGATGTCATTGTTTGAGCTCACATTTTAAATTTGCAAAAGGGAACTCAGGAAGTTTAGTATTTTGTGTTTATCAAACAAGAAATATTACCCATAAGTGAGCCATGAACTGGGGTTTTTGGTTGTCGGGCACTCTGATTCGAACGCATGCAATAACTTTCACGTAAGTTACTTCAGCAATAACATTCACGTAAGTTACTTGGGCTTTTGAAAAAAGTGGGCGGCCCACAACAACCTAGTCTTTGATATTTTCAAGTCCGTCAATCTTTCTAGTGGAGTCTTTTCTTTCACCTCAATAACCATCATAGGAACACTAGCAATAAAGAAGTAAACTGATAGAAATGATATTTTTAAGTCTGTTGATCTTTCTTTTTTTTTCTTTAACCTCAATAACCATCATAGGAAGTTAGGAACACTAGTAATATAGAAGTAAACTGATAGAAATGATATTTTTAAGTGCATGTAATCATTATTTTACTGCACCAAATAGTAATATTAATAATAATAGGAAAATGTGTTAGTTGAAATATATAATAATATATATATATATATATATTTGAATAATTGAGCTATGCCTCATTTTTTTACATACAAGTACAAGGGTTTAGCTTATCAAAATAGAGGGATAAAAATGAAACATTGGTAAATTTTACTCCCATCATGTCATTGTCTCACCCATCAGACATGTACAGGTCATGTGTACTACCACTAAGGTACAGCACCTTTGTTGTATGAGGTTGAATTTTTAAACATAAGAGTTTTACAATGGATATTTTACAGCTGGTTTTTAGGACCAACGTTTCCTTCAAATAAATTACTTTATTCAAATAGTCTTCTTTATTTTATGCTTTTTATCTTCTGCGCTTTTGTCCCCAAAATTATTGAAAATCTGCAAGTAGATACAAAATCAACTAAAATTTTATTATTAATTATTATTGTGGCCTAAATACTTGATAAAGATTTATTAAAGGGAGACTAGATAAAACAATATAAACTTAAATTATTTCCCATTCTACCTTTCTACATATCATACAGAGTAAGACTTCCAAAATGCATTGAAATAAATTATTCAAAGAGGCACATGCTTATGTCAATAAAGCAATAAAATTTAAGCTCAACTTAATTTTTCGTAGTACAGTATACAGTGCAAACATTTTAGCAAATTTATTTTACATCAGTACAAAAAAACAGAGAATATTTAAACAATTTACAGGATATATGAGGGTAGGACACAATAATCTTCTGTTTAGAAGGAGCATCTGCAACAGATAAGATATAATATTATATCATATCAATCAAAGGTAAAATTATTTTAACGTTTTCACCTGAGGAAATGTCAGCTTTTTTCTTTAGTACTTTTAGAGGTTTATTCCTAGGCTATGCATATTTCTTACTGCTTCTATCTGAACATAATTATGCACATATTTCTTACTGCTTCTATCTGAACACAATTATGCACATATTTCTTACTGCTTCTATCTGAACATAATCCTCTGCACATATTTCTTACTGCTTCTATCTGAACACAATTATGTTCATATTTCTTACTGATTCTATCTGAACATAATCCTATTCATATTTCTTACTGCCTCTCTCTTACCATAATAATGCACATATTTCTTAATGATTCTATATGAAAACAATTATGTTCATACTTCTTACTTCTTCTATCTGAACACAATTTTGTGCATAGTTCATTTACTTAGAAAGGACAGTATAGTTTGTGGGTTAAATGCGTATTAGTATTAATATAAGTATAAGCTCTACACTATATCAGGAAAAAGTTCTAATTTTTCCTCACCACTAATTTCGGGGTCAGCAGAGTCAATGTGGAATCCTTAATTACAAACTTTTTAAAACAGCATTCATTGCAACATGTATTGATATTAGTTCATAGACATTTTCAATGTTGGGAGGTGTTCATTGTTTCCCAGCTGTACAAGTGGGGGTCAAACATGGACGGCTGTGAGATATTCCTGGACTGACCTTTCTGTACACATATCTGTAGACACTAACTCCAGGACTTTATAAAATAGACAAAACAGTGAGCACAATGACAGTTATAATAGCTAATGGGTCTTGCAGAATGAGTTGAGGTTTGTAGTCAGTAGCTACTCGGGGTAAGTGGCCAGGTGGAAACAGTGTGTTGCCAGGTGGGATATTTTATTGTTAGTAGAGACAGACTGCCCCAAAGGACTAACAAATATTTCAAATATTACAGATCTAAAAAAATCTGTCAAGTTAATTGTCTGCCACGTCTGGCACGTATAAATTTTAGATGAATAGAAACAACATTTGTTAGTTTTGAATTTTCTTCATTAACATAAGATCTCTAAAAACAAAAATTACTAGTATTCCAAATTTTAGTCACAAAACTTTCATTTTCATAATATGAAAAAAATGGCAATTAAATACAAAACTAAATCACTTTTAAAAATTACATTAGAGTTTAAAGAATTAGATTTTTAAAAATTGGCAATTGAAAATCCAATTTATTATGAACAGAATTCTCACATTTAATAATATTCTTAATTTCCATAAATGGAGTTTAGCATTTTATGGATAACTGGTTTGGCAAAATGACAGGATAAATGATCACTGAGAATAAGCCAGACTCAGAAACTTTCTCAGAGTAGACGGCAAGAGATTTAATATCATTAACACGTGTGGTTGTTCTGAATTAATCTGTATGTATGTTATATTGTGACATTTGGTTGCCAATGAAAGGATTTAAAAAAAATAATAAAATAAAACTCACTAGTCTTGAACACTGGAGTAGCATCACCCCTAGGGAAACTAAATGGATCAACCCAGTGACATGCTTGGCACTCACTAAATTCAGTAATACATTTTTAGTGAGGGTGCATACCACTGCTCCATTAGTCATACAAGTATAAAAGTAACTGTAAGAAATATCACAATTCAAAATATTAAATGAAATCATCTTTCATCAACCAATATGAGGACATGGTGACATAGTGGCAGATAAAAGTTAACTTTGTTATTTACATTTATTCAAATTAGCTTTGTCTCCAAACCTGGGTAGGATTAGAGTATTAAATAAATGCACATCACTGAAACAAAAAAATAATTAAAGACTGACAAATATGTGCAGTAATATCATTTATGGAATGGGTTCAGAGTTCAACAGGGGTCAAAGTGCAGGACTCTCAGTCAAACAACGGTGTGCAGGTGCCATCTTTTGATGACTGGAAACAAAGCCGATTTTTCAGTGTGGCAAGTTTTTGCTGGCAGTTGTTTGGTGGACTTCAGCTAGTGGATGAGGTGGACTTCAGCTAGTGGATGAGGTGGACTTCAGCTAGTGGATGAGGTGGACTTCAGCTAGTGGATGAAATTCTGGACTGAGGTGGACTTCAGCTCATGGATGAGGTGGCTTTCAGCTAGTGGATAAGATTCTGGACTGAGGTGTACTTCAGCTAGTGGATGAGGTGGATTTCAGCTAGTGGATGAGGTGGACTTCAGCTAGTGGATGAGGTGGACTTCAGATAGTGGATGAGGTGGACTTCAGCTAGTGGATGAAATTCTGGACTGAGGTGGACTTCAGCTCATGGATGAGGTGGATTTCAGCTAGTGGATGAGATTCTGGACTGAGGTGGACTTCAGCTAGTGGATGAGGTGAACTTCAGCTAGTGGATGAGGTGGACTTCAGCTAGTGGATGAGGTGGACTTCAGCTAGTGGATGAGGTGGACTTTAGCTAGTGGATGAGATTCTGGACTGAGATGGACTTCATTTGGTGGATGATATTCTGGACTGAGATGGACTTCAGCTAGTGGATGAGATTCTGGACTGAGATGGACTTCAGCTAGTGGATGAGATTCTGGACTGAGATGGACTTCAGCTAGTGGATTAGATTCTGGACTGAGATGGACTTCAGCTTGAGGATGAGATTCTGGACTGAGATGGACTTCAGCTTGAGGATGAGATTCTGGACTGAGATGGACTTCAGCTAGTGGATGAGATTCTGGACTGAGATGGACTTCAGCTAGTGGATGAGATTCTGGACTGAGATGGGCTTCAGCTAGTGGATGAGATTCTGGACTGAGATGGATTTCAGCTTGAGGATGAGATTCTGGACTGAGATGGACTTCAGCTAGTGGATGAGATTCTGGACTGAGATGGACTTCAGCTTGAGGATGAGATTCTGGACTGAGATGGACTTCAGCTTGTGGATGAGATTATGGACTGAGATGGACTTCAGCTTGAGGATGAGATTCTGGACTGAGATGGACTTCAGCTTGAGGATGAGATTCTGTACTGAGATGGACTTCAGCTAGTGGATGAGATTCTGGACTGAGATGGACTTCAGCTAGTGGATGAGATTCTGGACTGAGATGGACTTCATTTGGTGGATGAGATTCTGGACTGAGATGGACTTCAGCTTGTGGATGAGATTGTGGACTGAGATGGACTTCAGCTTGAGGATGAGATTCTGGACTAAGATGGACTTCAGCTTGTGGATGGGATTTTCTGCCGGGATGCTTTATACATCAGCAATGTATTCTTCCTATCATCGGTTTGCACCTGTGCCTCACAGCCCCTTAAGCTGCACCACCACTGCACCTACAGCGGCACATGTGATCAATGGCCCTGGCTCAGAGCCTTCTTGGCCTGAAATGTAGAAAATGCAGCTTTAATTTTGTGCTTTTTGGGAACACTGTGTTTTAGTTGTAATTAGATGGACAGTGTGTATATATTGTTAAACTATCAACTATCAACACTGTGCTTTAGTTATAATTAGATAGACAGTGTGTATATATTGTTTAACTATCAACTATCAACACTGTGCTTTAGTTATAATTAGATAGACAGTGTGTATATATTATTAAACTATCAACACTGTGCTTTAGTTATAATTAGATAGACAGTGTGTATATATTGTTAACTATCAACAGCTTTAGTTATAATTAGATAGACAGTGTGTATATATTGTTAAACTATCAACAAACTGATCATTCACAGACTGACTCATCTATGTTGTTTAATTCATTTTAAATCTTTTCCTTTATTTTAAATAAATTAAATGAATGTGCATTAATTTAACTCTTAAGGTACCAAAGCACGGTAATCCGCGGTTTACCGTTTAGTACCAAAGAGCGGTAATGCGCGACTCGATAGAACTCTCTTTAGAAACGAAATTACAGAAAATAAAAACTATTCAGTGCGGGATGAACGATGTTTTTGACTTCCGGCAATGGCGGCTGTTTCCTTCGCTAGTGTTATCGCAATGTTTTTTGGAAGTTTTTACGTTATTTTTTTCGAAGATGCAATTTTGCTATACTTTACTAGATTGTGCCAGGCGCCGTGGCGCCTGCGGCGCCCCCGTTTTTTGGGCGCCTACGGCGCCAACCTTTTTTTTAAAAGACCAACTAACTTGTCCTTTTTTGATAGATTGTGCCGGGCGCCGTGGCGCCTGCGGCGCCCCCTTTTTTTGGGCGCCTACGGCGCCAACCTTTTTTTTAAAGACCAACTAACTTGTCCTTTTTTGATAAATACGAATTATTAAACTTTATGAAATGTACGCAAAGTATTTATTTAATAATAATAATAGGGGTTGTATTTTGCGCACCGTATTTTGCGCACCGATGCACACCAAACAATGACGTCATCCTATTAAATATTTTTACAGTGCTCATCAAAACACGATTTTTCAACTAAACTAACTGCTGTAGACTGTGGTACATCTCTTGAGCGTTACGTTACAAACATACCCACACCACTGGGCTATTATATATATAATTACTAAAATAATAGTACTAAACTACAGGTAAAAATAGTTTTAAACTCAAAACGGTCTTTCGGATACATAAAATAACCATTCTTATTCTAAAAGATGACATCAGTATGACCATAATAAAAAAAATGGATTTTACACAATTTTTTAAAATTTCATAACCGGTTGATCGCAATTCGGGAAATTTTACGGTACTGAGGTGGAAGTTTTCCAAAAACCTTAAGGCAAATTAAGAGTTAAACATTTAAAAAATTGATTTGTGATGGGTTTTCCCATAATAATTGAAGAGTATCCATGAAATTGTGGATCTTGTGGATCCTGGCACTAAAGAGAAGAGCTGCACAAAACAAACATTTTTTTTGTCATGATGTAATGAAGTACTGAGCCCTCCCATCCCCTAAAGCCAACCAAAAACTGTGCAGTAATGTTTCCTTAAAAACACAACCTAAGCTGACCTGAGATGTATTATTTAAACCAAAGTGTGCCCTTGACCTGGACAGGCCTACCTCTTTTTGTGCCTCCTCAATTGATTTCATTTCTTCATATCTGTCCTTAGCATTCTTTAAGGGTTGAACCATGACCTCATCGATCTGGGAAAAAACCTGCACACAGGAAAAACATTTAGCATCATCATGCATTGTGGGTAAATGGTTTGTTTCAACACCTAGAAAACATTTGAACGATTCTGCTGTTTAACCATTGCACTGAGAAAATTGAACCATTAACTTAGGCTTTTTAAGAATAAATTAATTTTACTAATGAATATACTAATAATAATATCAAATGTTAAAAATAATTGTTCAGGAGGTAATTGTTCTCACTTTTGCGACTGTTTCAAACATTGGTATCAGCACAAATTTAATGAAGCCGATTTGGGCTGTGGGCTTTGTCACTTTGTCCCTGTCCATGAACGGTGCCACAGGAAGGCCTTCGATTTTCTCACGATCGCTCTGAAAATAAAGCCTCAGGGGTTTAAAGATATTTGATGTGATGCCACACAGTTGACACAGCAGTTTAAAACAATTTAGAAAATACATTAACTAAAAACTGTTTTTTTTTTCTGAGAAATTTTCTACCACAGTATAAATTTAAGTAAAAGTACTTACAAATAAATACAATTACAAACAAGTACATATTATATATAAGAAGAAAAAAATCATAAACTTGTAAGATACATAGAAGTAATCATACAATTATTTTGTAACTAGAGGAAGTCATAATATTAGTATATAAATAGATGAAATCAGCAAATTAAAATAATTAAATGTAATTTTTTCTACTGAAATTTGTTTGTGTCATGTAGAGCAGTTTGAAACCTAAAACTGAGATCTCTAACACGGGAAATTAAAAATGTATATTTCTTTGTCCCTGGCGCAACAATGGAAACATTTAAGATAATATTTTATTGAGTTATCTATCGGACCTGGTTAAAGTATTCCTCCAATAAACAATCTACCCACGGCTCAGAGACCTCCATGGGGCGAACTTCATTGGAAATATCACAGCACTTGATTAAAACCATCTTTAGCTGAAACAGAGAATACAGAACAAAAATGGTTTATTAAAGTTAAAGCCACTCCTCGCCTAAGGGCCTAAAATCAATTTTTAAAAATGCTTTTGGATAAAACCTTTATATATAAATTATAAAAAATGATGACTTTCTTTTTAAAAACTTCATAGGATTTCAAAAAAACTAAAGTTCAAACACTGACCCATTAAACAATTAAAGAAAATTGTACTTAAAGGGCCAATAACTCTAAATTGGGGGAAAAACAAATATTTTACACTCTTGAGCATCAACACAAGAAGGAAGTGACTGAACTCATGAGACCAACAATGAAATGACTGAACTCATGGGACCAACCATGAAATGACTGAACTCATAGGACCAACAATGAAATGACTGAACTCATGAGACAAACCATGAAATGACTGAACTCATGAAACCAACAACCAGATGACTGAACTCATGAGACCAACAATGAAATGACTGAACTCATGAGACAAACCATGAAATGACTGAACTCATGAGACCAACAACCAGATGACTGAACTCATGAGACCAACACTGAAATGACTGAACTCATAGGACCAACAATGAAATGACTGAACTTATGAGACCAACAACCAGATGACTGAAATCATGGGACCAACCATGAAATGACTGAGCTCATGGGACCAACCATGAAATGACTGAACTCATGGGACCAACAATGAAATGACTGAACTCATGAGACCAACAATGAAATTACTGAACTCATGGGACCAACAATGAGATGACTGAACTCATGGGACCAACAATGAGATGACTGAACTCATGGGACCAACAATGAAATGACTTAACTCATGAGACCAACAATAAATTAACTGAACTCATAGGACCAACAATGAAATGACTGAATTCATGAGACCGACCATGAAATGACTGAACTCATGAGACCAACAACCAGATGACTGAACTCATGGGACCAAGCATGAAATGACTGAACTCATGGGACCGACAATGAAATGACTGAACTCATGAGACAAACAACCAGATGACTGAACTCATGAGACCAACCATGAAATGACTGAACTCATGAGACCAACAACCAGATGACTGAACTCATGGGACCAAGCATGAAATGACTGAACTCATAGAACCAACAATGAAATGACTGAACTTATGAGACCAGCAACCAGATGACTGAAATCATGGGACCAACCATGAAATGACTGAACTCATGAGACCAACAATGAAATGACTGAACTCCTGAGACCAACAATGAAATGACTGAACTCATAGGACCAACAATGAAATGACTGAACTCATGGGACCAAGCATGAAATGACTGAACTCATGGGACAAACAATGAAATGACTGAACTCATGGGACCAAGCATGAAATGACTGAACTCATGGGACCAACAATGAAATGACTGAACTCATCAGACAAACCATGAAATGACTGAACTCATGGGACCAACAACCAGATGGCTCAACTCATGAGACCAACAATGAAATGACTGAACTCATAGGACCAACGATGAAATGACTGAACTTATGAGACCAACAACCAGATGACTGAACTCATAGGACCAAAAATGAAATGACTGAACTCATGGGACCAACAATGAGATGACTGAACTCATGGGACCCACAATGAAATGACTTAACTCATGAGACCAACAATAAAATAACTGAACTCATAGGACCAACAATGAAATGACTGAATTCATGAGACCAACCATGAAATGACTGAACTCATGAGACTAACAACCAGATGACTGAACTCATGGGACCGACAATGAAATGACTGAACTCATGGGACCAACAATGAAATGACTGAACTCATG
>MUZC01001755.1:26165-60997 GCA_002072015.1 Radix auricularia | reverse complement strand
CAACAATGAAATGACTGAACTCATAGGACCAACGATGAAATGACTGAACGTATGAGACCAACAACCAGATGACTGAACTCATAGGACCAACAATGAAATGACTGAACTCATAGGACCAACAATGAAATGACTGAACTCATGGGACCAGCAATGAAATGACTGAACTCATAGGACCAACAATGAAATGACTGAACTCATAGGACCAGCAATGAAATGACTGAACTCATAGGACCAGCAATGAAATGACTGAACTCATGGGACCAGCAATGAAATGACTGAACTCATAGGACCAACGATGAAATGACTGAACGTATGAGACCAACAACCAGATGACTGAACTCATAGGACCAACAATGAAATGACTGAACTCATTGGACCAACAATGAAATGACTGAACTCATGGGACCAACAATGAAATGACTGAACTCATAGGACCAGCAATGAAATGACTGAACTCATAGGACCAGCCATGAAATGACTGAACTCATGGGACCAACAATGAAATGACTGAACTCATAGGACCAGCAATGAAATGACTGACTCATAGGACCAACAATGAAATGACTGAACTCATAGGACCAGCAATGAAATGACTGACTCATAGGACCAGCCATGAAATGACTGAACTCATAGGACCAGCAATGAAATGACTGACTCATAGGACCAGCCATGAAATGACTGAACTCATAGGACCAACAATGATATGACTGAACTCATAGGACCAGCAATGAAATGACTGACTCATAGGACCAGCCATGAAATGACTGAACTCATGGGACCAACAACCAGATGACTCAACTCATGGGACCAACAATGAAATGACTGAACTCATGGGACCAACAATGAAATGACTGAACTCATGGGACCAACAACCAGATGACTCAACTCATGGGACCAACAACCAGATGACTCAACTCATGGGACCAACAATGAAATGACTGAACTCATAGGACCAACAATGAAATGACTGAACTCATGAGACCAACAATGAAAAGACTTAACTCATGAGACCAACAATGAAATGACTGAACTCATGGGACCAACATTGAAATGATTGAACTTATGGGACCAACAATGAAATAACTGAACTCATGAGACCAACAATGAAAAGACTGAACTCATGGGACCAACAATGAAATGACTGAACTCATAGGACCAACAATGAAATGACTGAACTCATGAGACCAGCCATGAAAAGACTGAACTCATGGGACCAACCAACAAACATATTTATTAGAAAACTGTTCATTTAATTTAGTTGACAAGACTCCTGTCAGACAGAGGTGAGTTGGTGAGTTGGTGAGTTGGTGAGTTGGATGGAGGGGTGAACAAATCAGGATCTTATCACCAGCAATTAGTGGCCATGGAAACAAGATGAATATCTTATCTGTTACAGACGCTCCTTCTATACAGAAGATTATTGGAATTACTCTAATCTTTACAAACATTGATATTTCATGGCAAACCCAATGAGCTGAATTTTTATATTTGAGTGTTGTTAAATTGTTAGCTTTTTGTTTTTTTTAATGACTTTGAGACTAAATAGAACATACTGTTCAGGAATTTTATTGGAAAGTCATGTCAAGGGCTAGATTTTGTTTGGCTGATGTTTCTGTTTTACTGTATTCTTATGACACTAATGAGTTTATGCAATGCTCTTGTTGACAAATAATTATTTAACTTTTGAAGCATGCTCAAATTTATTTATCTTTAAAAAATGCATAACCTTAAAGGAAAACCACAGGATGGCAAGCTTGTTTAACTTTGAATAGTCTGCTACAGTCTTGAGAAAATCTTTTTAACTATGTTTATATAGTAGTTATAACTTAAAGTGGCGGCACCTTTAGCATGGCATTACAATGACAAATGACAGCTTGTGGTTGTTTTTCTTTTCTTTTCATTTTTTATTACATAATATGTTTTAAGATATATGTAAGTAATTATTTATGTTATTGTACTGATGAAGGCATTAGCCGAAATGTCTACTATTATTAGTATTAGTTCATAAATAAAGGTCCTTACACAAATAGTTTGTGTAATTTGTTGGTTTTTTTTTATTGAAAAGCTTAATGCAGTCCCATTCTGTATGGTGGGCAAATTAAACAGTAACCTGAGATACACCCCTTGCTTGCCTACACCTATGAGTACTTAATCTCCAACAATCATAGTGTACAAACTGTACATTGTACACATAGTACATACTGTGTCAAGATGTTCCTTGTTTTTGTCATCAAATCCAGCTGCCAGTTTGTCCTTAAAGCTTTCCATAATCTCTGCATGCCTGGCCATGTCTGTTGCCAATATCAACATAGTTATGCCCTGAAAATAGAACATGTGAAAATATTTATTTAGTTTTTCCCTGGGGAAGATTAGGTTTCACATTAGGTGATTAGCAGACAGGATGAGGCGAGCTCATTAGAATAAGAAATCAATTTTCTAGAACACTGGAAATATTCAAGATATGGAAATATTTTGAAAAAAGCTGGAGGGGAAGATTTTTTTTGTTTTATCATTGTCAGTTAGATTTCTTTATTAGCAAGGTTAAAAAAAATTGTTTTAATTAGCAATGTTAAATAAATTGATTTAATTAGCAATGTTAAATAAATTGTTTTATTAACAATGTTTAAAAAATGGTTTTAATTAGCAATGTTAAGAAAATTGTTTTAATTAGCAATCTTCAATAAATTGATTTAATTAGCAATGTTAAATAAATTGTTTTATTAACAATGTTATAAAAACGGTTTTAATTAGCAATGTTAAGAAAATTGTTTTAATTAGCAATCTTCAATAAATTGTTTTAATTAGCAATGTTAAAAAAATTGTTTTATTAGCAATGTTAAATAAATTGTTTTATTAGCAATGTTAAAGTTTCCCTCACCTAACCTTTCAACAACAGTCATTATTAGTCAGTCATTGTATAAAGTTGTTATTCCTAATGTCACAACTTAAAATTATTTTATAAACAAAATCATAAAAAAACATATTATGTAAACCTGACATGGTCAGAAAAATCCCCCCCCCCCAAGTTAACATTTTAATCATTGTAAGACACACATGAGACCCACTGGAGACTCACAGCTCTGATCCTTTTAAATGTGTCTTTGTCTACATTGGCAAAAATATTGGTGTCCGGGTTCGAGAGTATTTGGAAGGCCACAGCACAGTGATGGTTCTCAAGCGGTGAGATGTCATTGTACCTGATGGCCAGTTCTGTCCTGGCATTGATCTGGTACCTGGGGACCGGAAGACAAACTCACCTGATTCATATTCATATCTTAGTGCTAACTCTTTTGAAAACAAAAATCGTATGCAGATTCATAAGTTCATTCTGTGTGTTAACAAACTGATTTTGTTGTATATATAAAAATATATAAATATATAGCCTATCATAAATGTGATGTAAGTAACTTGCACATTTTAGTTGATTTGGGGGTAATAAACATTAAAATATAACATCTAGGCAGCACAGTTTTTCAACAAAGAAATGAAAATAAAATAGTTTCCCAGCTAATGGGAGAATAGTTCCATTATTACAAGGCCCGTTAGATTAAAGTTTATTTAATCCCGCAGCGTGCCATTTTAATATTTTAAAGACTAAAATTTAAAAGAAAGAGTGCTTCTCATTTATTTGATGTCATATGAGGCCACAATTTTAGGGTAAGTGTTTAAACATAAATAATTAATAAAATGTCTTAAGTGTTTGAGACATTGTTTCAAATATGAGTGTTTTGTATATTTCAGGATGACCAATCAAATTGTTTTGTACTAACCAATCAAATTGTTTTTGTAATAACCAATCAAATCGTTTTTGTAATAACCAATCAAATTGTTTTTGTGATGACCAACCAAATTGTTTTTAGTAATGACCACATGTTTAAAACTGCAATGACCACTGACGTGTTGTTGTATCCGGGGTGGTCAAGATCGTGACAGACCGCTGCTGTCAGCAGAATTCCCAGGTCCTCCGTGCCCATCCTCTCCCACAGCTTGCACAGATGGATCATGCCATACATCATCTGGGACACGCAGAAACAGTGCCGGAAGTTGTGGAACGGGTTGTTGCGGTAGTTCTCTTGGACGCACAGCTGTGGAATGGGTCAAAGGTTGTGGAATAGGTCAAAGGTTGTGGAATAGGTCAAAGGTTGTGGAGTAGGTCAAAGGTTAAGGAGGGGTTAGAGATTGTTTCATTCAACATTGCATGCAAAATGTATTGAATTGAAAATGATTGTGTGTGTGAGGCGCCACTACATTTCTTGCCATCCATTCAGAGATTCAGCAAGATTTAAAGCTACACGGAGTAGATTTAAAGCTACTCGGAGTAGATTTAAAGCTACTCGGAGTAGATTTAAAGCTACACAGACTCTATCTCTCCTTAGCCTTTTATCTATGCGGCCGTGGTAAGAAGTAGGAAAATATGGAGTCACTACAAAGCTTTAGTCTATAATACTGGTCCCACAGCATGTTGCCCCCCCCACACACACACTATATCTAGCATTGTATTGGCTCCTTTTAATATTATAGTTATACGGTATACATACCCCCCACCCCACCGGTAGACCATTTGGCTTCCAACAAACCTACACTCAACGTTAGTGGCAAAAATCAGTTGATGCTCTGACTCGAGTCTAGATGACCAACCCTTCCCCCACACCCCCATATTGTCTAGTCAACATCTCGACACAGCGCCACCTCACGGGACCCCCCACGGACATTCCCCGCCAACAACTGATTAAAAAGATAAAGATATTAGTGTCAATTAACTGTGACAACAAGTCTGAGGCCAACTGAAGGTCTGGCATATTGTTCACCAATCCAAGTAACCTACATCAGTATTCATTTGGCCGTCTATGACAGTAGTTAGACTGGGACAGTCGGGCCTCGTTCAACATTACATTGTCCTTTGGCCAAGGTCAGGGTCATGTTTTGTTGGCGGCCATTTTAGGTGCTGATTAGTGAATTCAGAGTAACTGACTGATTTTTTCAAAGATAGACTGTGTCAATGATTGGTTTATAGGTGTTTCTTTTTTTGTGCACAGTGAAACAATGGCAAACAGACTAGTGTTGGGAGACAGACTAGTGTTGACACACAGACTAGTGTTGGGAGACAGACTAGTGTTGACAGACAGACTTGTGTTGACAGACAGTCTTGTGTTGGCAGACAGACTTGTGTTGGCAGACAGACAAATGTAGGCAGACAGACTTGTGATGGCAGACAGACAAATGTTGACAGACAGACTTGTGTTGGCAGACAGACAAATGTTGGCAGACAGACTTGTGTTGGCAGACAGACTTGTGATGGCAGACAGACTTGTGTTGGCAGGCAGTCTTGTGTTGGCAGACAGACTAGTGTTGACAGACAGACTAGTGTTGGCAGACAGTCTAGTGTTGGCAGACAGACAAATGTTGGCAGACAGACTTGTGTTGACAGACAGACTTGTGTTGACAGACAGACTAGTGTTGACAGACAGTCTAGTGTTGGCAGACAGACAAATGTTGGCAGACAGACTTGTGTTGGCAGACAGACTTGTGTTGGCAGACAGACTTGTGTTGGCAGACAGACTTGTGTTGGCAGACAGACAAATGTTGGCAGACAGACTTGTGTTGGCAGACAGACAAATGTTGGCAGACAGACTTGTGTTGGCAGACAGACTTGTGATGGCAGACAGACTTGTGATGGCAGACAGACTTGTGATGGCAGACAGACTTGTGATGGCAGACAGACTTGTGTTGACAGACAGACTTGTGTTGGCAGACAGACTTGTGATGACAGACAGACTTTTGTTGACAGACAGACTTGTGTTGGCAGACAGACAAATGTTGGCAGACAGTCTTGTGATGGCAGACAGACTAGTGTTGACAGACAGACAAATGTTGGCAGACAGACTTGTGATGGCAGACAGACAAATGTTGGCAGACAGACTTGTGATGGCAGACAGACTTGTGTTGACAGACTTGTGTTGGCAGACAGACAAATGTTGGCAGACAGTCTTGTGATGGCAGACAGACTAGTGTTGACAGACAGACTAGTGTTGACAGACAGACTTGTGATGGCAGACAGACTTGTGATGGCAGACAGACGTGTGGAGAGCGATGTTTTTAGTATTATACTGTGAGGTGCAGTTTGCCGCATTGGTGCAGTGTAATATGGTAGAAGTGAATAAGTTAATAAATACGATTAATAAATTGTTTACTTTAGTTATTATTTTTGTTTCATCAAAAGAAGATAAATAACAACCTCCCCTCCCCCCCCTTTACTTATCTTTTCATAAGAACTTTGAACTCTACGACACCGCGATGTGCTATTTATAGATATATCTTTCAGGGAATTATTTTTTTATGCTGCAGCTTATCTGACATGAATCCTCTACCCCAGCGCAGTGATTTCTTTATTTTATCTTGGTAAATGCCGACACACAGACACACTCTCGAATGTTGATAAGCAATTATCTCAATTTGGCCGAGGCAGTTAATTACACGTGAAGATACTCAAGACATGAGCCGGGCCTCAGGCAGCAATTACTTAATTGATCAGGGGAGGCCGGGCCCAGGCCAAACCACAACGACATACACTTCCCTCTACCACTTCCACAAGCAACTCGTACCATAATGCTCATCGAACTCGTGGCTATTTCCACGGCTAGGTATGGCTTACTGACGAATCATTTTTTAACATGTAGAAACTAGGGTTCGAGAGTTGTCTTGAGGGATTACTATGATAAGCCTTGATTTCTTTCGTTTATGTCTCAGCGAAGTTATGTTTTTAGATGCGTCTATCTATAGGTTCATGCTTACTTTTATTTATGATGATTTGACTTGGTTTATGGTTTAACTTGTCCTGGTATATGGTTGAACTTGACTTGGTATATGGTTTAACTTGTCCTGGTATATGGTTTAACTTGACTTGGTATATGGTTTAACTTGACTTGGTATATGGTTTAACTTGACTTGGTTTATGGTTTAACTTGACTTTGTATATGGTTTAACTTGACTTGGTATATGGTTTAATTTGACTTGGTATATGGTTTAACTTGACTTGGTTTATGGTTTAACTTGACTTGGTATATGCTTTAACTTGACTTGGTATACGGTTTAACTTGACTTGGTTTATTGTTTAACTTGACTAGATTATGGGTTAACTTGACTTTTTTAAACGGGTTAACATTTATTCTGAGGTTAAGTAACTGCATTATATCAGAACGGCGAGATTTAATATTTAGTTCAGCTATACAAGGTGGAAACCTCATCATAAAGATTAAATATAACCCTACAATAATAATACTAATTAATAATATATATATAAAGCTGTACCCCAGTAAAGAAATGGGCTCTCGGCGCTTTACATAAAAATAATAGCATACATATAAGTATCAATCCATTAAAATAATAATAATAATAATAAACTCATATCCTAACAACCAAATAGATGACAGTAGGGTACACATAAGTTACGTTTATCGCTATATAAATATTGCTCGATTACTTTTGAAAGTAAAATTTGAAGCTATATGTAGTTCGAAGGCCTTAGTAGTAGGAATCCTGCGACTGTGTAATGGTAGAGAATTCCATTGTTTGGCGGCACTCAAAGAGAAAGATCTTTCGTTAAAATGTTTTAGCGTGTCTCTTAGGAACAGAGAGAAAACGTGTGCCTGCAGAAGAGCGTAGTTGATGAGTGGGTGGGGAGGCAGAGAGAAGTTCGGTAAGATAGGAAGGGCGTGAGTCAGAAAAAAAGTTGCGACAGAGAACGGACAGTTTGTAATCAATTCTACTAACTTAATTCAACAAAGTTCTTGACGTGATGTAACAATAAAAAAACAACAACATCGTAATGGAACAACGGATTGTAGGATAAACAATTAGTTTTAAAATAAAGAAGTAATAAGAAAAACAGGTTATTAGATAAACATGTATAAGATAAACAGCACAAACACACAACAACACATACGTTAGACAAAATTAATAAGATAACTTATCAGATACACATCCTATTCCTATCCTTTTTTTATAATAATAAAAGGCTAAATTCTGAGCGATCATCGATAGCGATTGGTCCCTCAAACTTCTATAGACCCCCACAGCCAATCAGAAAAAATATAATAATATCATATTGAACAAGTTTACGCGGATGTTCAAAGAGAGTTCGTTTTTGTGCAGTTTTTATTTTCCAAGACTTTTTTTTTTTGAGCGGTGCGCTTTCAAAAATATTTTATTGTCAAACCAAAGTGCGCACATTTTCGTGTACGCATATTAAATTGAGATGTGGCTTTTTTAGGGTTCTTTCTGTATTTGTTAGATTTAGATACGTAAAAATGTTTCATTACAATTGTCACACGATGCAAGGGTTATTATTATTTTTAAAAGTGTAAATGAATTTGCGAATTTTGATAAATTCTCTTGTTTTACATATTTCGTTATTAATTTAAAATTATAATTCTGTAATAAGTGTGTGAAATTTACGTGGAAAGTGATAGCCCCCCAAGTCAAATATTTCTAATAAAGAGATAATTATAAGCACATATAAAATTAAATGCTATTCCTGTTATCGCAATAAACTAAGGGACAGCCAGACCGGATATCGAGATTTTCGCCACTATCTGGAATCGGCAAATACTTATTGCAGATCCGAATAGTAGCAAGATATCAGTGTAGTAAGGAATTTTTTAAATCAAATTATCTTATCTTGTATGTTACAGACGCTCCTTCTGTACAGAAGATTATTGCGTCCTACGTATTTCTATGGTTTGTGTTTAGTCCTGTATTCTTACTAGAGTTTTAAATGATGATAAAGTGTTGGCTTTCCTGGTTTCTTCAGGCAACCCATTCCACGCCCGAATACCGGACAGAAATAAAGAAAACTTGTATGTGTTTGTTCTTGCATATGGAATAAGAAAGGTGTTTTTATCTTTAAGTCTATCTGAGGGTTGTATTAAGTTATCTTTGTGTTGTATTTCTAAATTAGAATAAATTGCCTTATGTATAATTACTAATTTACTCTTGGTTCTTCTATCCTCTAGTGTTTCAAGGTTTAATGATTTAACTAATGGTGTTACTCTTGTCAGTTTTGAATATTCTCCAGTAATGAATCTGGCAGCTCTTTTTTGGATTTGTTCTAACTTATCAATATTTTCTTTGGTGGATGGGTCCCATACAGAAGATGCATATTCTAGTATAGGTCTCACCAGGGTGAGGTAGCATTTTAGTTTTATATCTTTGTTACATTTGTAAATTAAATTAATATTAATAAATTTTTAAACAAATATATAAAAAATTAAAAAAACAATAACCAGAAATGAGCCATACGCGTTTGGATTTATGGTCAAAAACTTTTTTAACGGGTTATTTATTATAACTATAATGAATAATATTTTTGACGTGATGCACATTTGTGGACTGTTGAGACAACATGCCACCGAATCGATGGCGGATCGTCCTTGGCGCGGGCTTTGTTGCTTGTAATGAAATAAGATAACAACTAATAGTAATAAGATACACAGAATGAAATAAGATAACAACTAATAAGATACACAAGTAATAAGATAACAGTTAAACTCACCAGCCAACGTTTTAAGACGATAGGGTTGATGTTAAACTCCTCAACAAGCCCCAGCTCATGGTACATGTGTTCTAACAGACTCAACATCTGAAAGACATGACAATATTATCAATTTCGGAAAGTCTTTTGCACATTCATAAACATTCGAAACATAATTAAGATTTTACTAATTAAGTAAATAAATAGGAGACAGAATTTAGACATAAATTTAGGATAAATAAAATGCATGAAAATGATACAAAATTGAGATAAGAAGGACTATTAATTGAAACGTAATTATTCATCAATCATTTAATGTTTATTTACTGTTTACAAGAGTTTTAAATGTTGATAGCTGTGTTAAAGCCGTGTCAATTAAGGGGAGAGAAGTGAGCACAATATCTGACCTCGTTGGGCTCCCAGTGCCAAATGTCAAAGGTCGGTTGCTTGAGGTAGTCAACAGTTTCTTGTGACAGTGTGTACTGAAATGGTCAGAGAAGTTAGCGATGAATCAATTAAATGACAGTGTGATACAATCATCAATTTAGTGACAGTGCGATACAATCATCAATTTAGTGACAGTGCGATACAATCATCAATTTAGTGACAGTGCGATACAATCATCAAATTTGTGACAGGGTGATACAATCATCAATTTAGTGACAGGGTGATACAATCATCAATTTAGTGACGGTGCGACACATTCATTAACGTGTTATAATCATCAGTTTAGTGACAGTGTGATATAATCATCAATTTAGTGACAGTGTGATATAATCATTAACGTGTTATAATCATCAGTTTAGTGACAGTGTGATATAATCATCAATTTAGTGACAGTGTGATACAATCATCAATTTAGTGACAGTGGGATACAATCATCAAATTTGTGACAGGGTGGTACAATCATCAAATTTGTGACAATGTGATACAATCATCAAGTTAGTGAGTGTGATAAAATCTAAGCATTAAAACATGTGAACATATTAATGATATGTGTTCGCGTTTAAGGGTGTGTTAGTGTGTAGGTTTGTACCGTGCGTAAGTGTGCATATGTGTAGGCTTGAATGTGTGTAGGCGTGAATGTGTGTAGGTGTGTAGGCGTGAATGTGTGTAGGTGTGTAGTGTGTGAATGAGTGTAGGTGTGTAGGCGTGAGTGTGTGTAGGTGTGTAGGCGTGAATGTGTGTAGGTGTGTAGGCGTGAATGTGTGTAGGTGTGTAGTGTGTGAATGTGTGTAGGTGTGTAGGCGTGAATGTGTGTAGGTGTGTAGGCGTGAATGTGTGTAGGTGTGTAGGCGTGAATGTGTGTAGGTGTGTAGTCGTGAATGTGTGTAGGTGTGTAGTGTGTGAATGTGTGTAGTGTGTGTGGTTTTAATGGATTGAAAGTTATCCGCATGAAACCACTTGAGGGACAAAAAAAGAGGTCACAGGTTTATGCGCTAGACAGAACATTGACTTGCAACGTTTGTTTACATAAAAGGTGATGTCATGGACAAGACATTGACCAACATTGACAAAATTATACTAAAAATGCTAAGAAGAAATTGTGATCAATAAATAATAGAGACATTAAATTGATCAAGTCAGTAGAGAAAGTGGGCAAGAACCTTTATAACTATAACAATGGTAAAGTAAACTACAGTAGCAGAGAAAGTGGGGCAAGAACCTTTATAACTATAACAATGGTAAAGTAAACTACAGTAGTAGAGAAAGTGGGAAAGAACCTTTATAACTATAACAATGGTAAAGTAAACTACAGTAGTAGAGAAAGTGGGCAGGAACCTTTATAACTACAACAATGGTAAAGTAAACTACAGTGTCTATATTTATACGGGGAGATGACATTAGGAACACAGTGGGGGGAGAGGGGAGACACAGGTAATGATTGATAACTATACGAAATGTTTAAGACATGGACACGTGTAATTTTAGACCGTCTTTGGAACATAGTAAAGACCGTATAATTTTAGAGAGTTTAGAGAACATATTAAAGCTTATGTAAATTTAGAGAGTTTATGGAACATATTAAAGCCCATGTAATTTTGGACCGTCTGTAGAACAAACGTAATATGTAAAATAATACAAATGTGGGTAGTGTAAGTGTAAGGTTAACAGCGTTTTAACATTGTTAAAATAGATGACAATTTTAGAGTAAAGATTTATGGTTAGATGTTAAAAAAATACTATGAAAAAATTCACCTGGTGTTAGAATATTAGAAAGCCTTACAGTACAACAGTGTTAGAATATTAGAAAGTCTTATAGTACAACAGGGGGCCGCGGTGGTCGAGTGGCAAGCACGCTCTTCTGGCGCTCCGATGGTCACGGGCTCGAATCCCTGGGAAGCCAGGGACCCGTTCCCGGGGCCTAGGGCGTCCCCGAGTTCCACCCAGCTCCAAATGGGTGAAAAGCGGCGGGGTAATGCGTGGAACCCCTAGCCGTGGCATGTGAACGGTGCATCACTTGCCAAATAACAACTGCTGCCTTGCAGATGGTCTTGGCTGACCAAAGGCTTTGGAAGCAAATCCAGAAAATACAGCAGGCTGAAGTCGGAGACCACGGGCCAATTGGCGCAAAACTCGTGGCTCGCAAAACTCAATATTCAATATTGAGAACGAAGAAGAAGAATAGTACAACAGTGCTAGAATATTAGAAAGTCTTATAGTACAACAGTGTTAGAATATTAGAAAGTCTTATAGTACAACAGTGTTAGAGTATTAGAAAGTCTTATAGTACAACAGTGTTAGAATATTAGAAAGTCTTATAGTACAACAGTGCTAGAATATTAGAAAGTCTTATTTATAGTACAACAGTGTTAGAATATTAGAAAGTCTTATTATAGTACAACAGTGTTAAAATATTAGAAAGTCTTATTATAGTACAACAGTGTTAGAATAATAGAAAGTCTTATAGTACAACAGTGTTAGAATATTAGAAAGTCTTATCATAGTATAACAGTGTTAGAATAATAGAAAGTCTTATAGTACAATAGTGTTAGAATATTAGAAAGTCTTATTACAACAGTGTTAGAATATTAGAAAGTCTTATAGTACAACAGTGTTAGAATATTAGAAAGTCTTATTATAGTACAACAGTGTTAGAATAATAGAAAGTACTTTTAGTACAACAGTGTTAGAATATTAGAAAGTCTTATCATAGTATAACAGTGTTTATCAGAATACTTCAAAGTCTATACAATCTTAATTTGTTAAAAATATTTTCTCATTTGTCACTGACGTGCGCGATATTGATATTTGGTGGTCTTGTTATTGAACTACGAGATGCCAGCGAGTTCCCTAAAGTAGTAAATAATCAAATCATTGTGATAATTCCCTAGTGGTTTAAAGCGAATTGGTTTCCATTATTTAAAATATTTGTTTGAGCCGTGTATTTCGTTAAAATAGTAGGTGGTAGATCTGTATGATGTTCAGACAATTTAGATTTCATTCTCTATTTATTGCTTTCAATGTTTTTAATCAAAACTTTACAGTTGTTTCCCTTGAATTTGTGTAGTTTCCCTTTATGCTTGCTGGTCTCCCTTGAAAGTGTCCCATCTCCTTTGATATAAAATAAGTGAATACCATTAGAGCAGACTTAGACGGATCGGTTAGAGAGTCCTGTTTCGATATCCCTCTGGGATTTCCCGATACTCGCAGCCAACTGTAGCTGACAGATCGAATGTGGAATAGAGCGCTAATCCCCGGGGATGTCCCAATAAACGCTGTTTGATACAGCAAATTGATCGCTTCGGTAATCATCATCATTTTGGTGGCTTCAGTGCGGGATGTGAGTAAACTGGTGTGATCCGTTGCCGTGCTCTGGAAGACGGGGTCCCTCTTTGTTAGGGCTCACAGCGCCACATATCTCAGTATATACGGTAAGAATTACACCAACCCAATGTTGTACAATGGTCAGGACTAATGAATATCCCATATTAAACAAAAGTCAGGACTAATGAATGCCCCATATTAAACAAACGTCAGGACAAATGAATGCCCAATGCTATTTAACCGCCAGGACTAATGAATGCCCAATGCTATTTAACCGTCAGGACTAATAAATGCCCGATTCTATAAACTCGTCAGGACCAATGGATGCCCAATGCTATTTAACCGCCAGGACTAATGAATGCCCAATGCTATTTAACCGCCAGGACTAATGAATGCCCAATGCTATTTAACCGTCAGGACTAATAAATGCCCGATTCTATAAACTCGTCAGGACCAATGAATGCCCAATGCTATTTAACCGTCAGGGAAAATGAAACTCTTGACGTCCCAATAACTACTCGGCTTATTGAAGTCGACGATGAATCAGTTTTCATGCACGGGTGAAAGTTTTGGTGATGCGCTTCATTGAATTGATCGGAGATATCTGACATTGAATTAGGACGGAATGATTTCTTTAAATTGAAGGACAACATGCTTAGTTTTTTTTTAAAAAATGTTTAAAGAATTGAAAAAGACAGACACGATTGGATGTACAACAAGAGATCAATGGATCTATCCAAATGTCTTAGTCTTTTCAATGAACTACTTCATCTTAAATTCCTACTTCGTTTACAATTTATTAAGTTGTTTTACATCCATTGAAATAGCCGTAACTTTTTGCTTACGCCCAACAGAGAGTCAAAGTTTTTGCGCTAAGAGTGAACAAAACTGTGATCGACAGATGTAAGTAACATTTTCTTGTATACCCACTTTTTTTTCAACTTCAGATTTTCCTTTCGTAAACGTGTTTCCAAAGAACACCGCCCATTCTCTCCCTCCAACTCTACACTGAGAATTCAGATTTAAAATCTTACATGGCATACGTACGGTTGAATCAATGAAGCAGATAACTCAAGAGATGACGAGAGTTAATCAAGAGTTGAGGGTCGTTGACAACATGGCTGCGCAATATCGAGTTCATGAAAAACATTATTACTGATAGGGTGTGTTAGAGAAGTCATGGTGTAATTATAGAAGATGTCTTCTTCTATGGGCCATGATGTAGCTCCATTGGTGGTAAAAAAAGCCATGATATCATGGTAAATAAGTCATGATGTTGTGGTAAATAAGCCGTGATGTTGTGGTAAATAGGCCGTGATGTTGTGGTAAATAGGCCGTGATGTTGTGGTAAATCGGCCGTGATGTTGTAAATAAGCCGTGATGTTGTGGTAAATGAACCGTGATGTTGTGGCAAATAAGTCGTGACTGTTGCGTTCTGGGTAATCTTATTAAGACAGACTCTTGTCAAATATAATATGTTCTTTATTGTGGTAGAAATACACGTATAATAATCCTTCACTATCTGCATTACACTGAAGTCAATACAGCCATCCAGACATCCAATTATAGGCATACAGGCTCCGGTGGTCACAATGTTCGAGCAACCTCGATAAAACAATGTCTCACAAGCACAGCCCTGGCCTAACGTCCAACACACACCCTAACTCTGACCTCCACACGACTCTCTGACGTTTTCTCGACTCCCCTCACACTACACAGTCCCACACTATTTATAGCCCTTGCGCGCACTCTTCAAGTCATGGCGTGACATTCAAATGTCCGTCAACTGAACACCGTTCATAACATTTTCACCACAACTCACAACAACTCAGTGACAGTGATTCTCATACCTTGACAGTGACGTTGTGGTAAATGAACCGTGATGTTGTGGCAAATAAGTCGTGACGTTGTGGTAAATGAACCGTGACGTTGTAAATAGGCCACGATGTTGTGGTGTATGTTGTTGTTGAGCCTTCTCGTCCATGAGGGACATCTACCGATCATCGCCGGCGTCTGCACTTCCTCCTTGGACATAGGCCACCTACAAGAGCTCTCCAGGCATCTCTATCCTGGGCCATTTTCTCCAGGATCTTCCATTCATGGCCAATTCTCTTGATGTCTGCCTCCAATTCTCGGCGCCAGGTGTTTCTTGGGCGGCCTCTTTTCCGTTTACCCTGTGGGTTCCATTTCAGGGCTTGCCTTGTTGTATTAGAAGCAGGTTTCCTTAGCGTATGACCGATCCACCTCCACCGCTTTTGAAGAATCTCTTCCTCAATGGGCTTCTGTTTAGTCCGCTGCCACAGTTCCTGGTTGCTGATTTTGTCCGGCCAGTGAATTCTGAGAATCCTTCTTAGACAATTGTTAATGAAGGTCTGGATTCTGGTCAGGTTTACAGCCGTTGTGGTGTATAAGGCACCGCAATGTTTTCGCGAATAAGCCATAATGTGGTGGTGAAAAATCCATAACTTTGTAATAAATAAGCCATAATGTTGTAAATAAGCCATGATGTTGTAAATAAGCCATAATTTTGTAAATAAGCCATGATGTCGCAAATAAGCCATAATGTCGTAAATAAGCCATAATGTTGTAAATAAGCAATAATGTCGTAAATAAGCCTTAATGTCGTAAATAAGCCATGATGTTGTAAATAAATAAGGCATAATGTTGTAAATAAGACATGATGTTGTAAATAAGCCATAATGTCGTAAATAAGCCATAATGTCGTAAATAAGCCATAATGTCGTAAGTAAGCCATAATGTTGTAAATAAGCAATAATGTCGGTCGTAAATAAGCCTTAATGTCGTAAATAAGCCATGATGTTGTAAATAAATAAGCCATGATGTTGTAAATAAATCAGTCATGATGTTGTAAATAAATAAGCCATGATATGTCAAGGTAAATGAACTCAGATATGAGGTCTCCTAACATCCTAACATGTACACGATTAATGACCTCTTTGTAGGGCAACATTGTGAACACAACTGATCTAATACCCCCAACTATGGCAACATTGCCTCGGTGATCACAACTGATCCAATACCTCCAACTATGGCAAAATTTCCCTATGATGTCAAACCCTGATTTGAACATCATTAACGACAACCCAGGTAGGTCGATACAATCAGGGGCCCAGCACCTCCATTACCTTAAGCTTGTATTCATTTAATCAGCTTTTCTTGTTTACAACTGTCGACCACCGATGTGAGTGAGCCCCCCCCCCCCAATCCCCAAAATCAAACTTCAAAACAAGACGCATATAAAACCAGAAAGATGGTTGCATTTTCTAGAGACGTCATATAGAGCTAGATGTCTAGTCTCATAGTCACAATAACATACACGCCGAAGAAGCGAATAAACAATTCCTATAATTTGGTACACAAGTGTTCTCAAACGAAGTGTCCAGACTCTAGAATTCACGGCAATGTGTTACCTAGTACACAAGTGTTCTCAACCTATTGTCAAGAATAAACTCCAGTGTTCCATCTCTACTTTAAACATTGAATGTTAAGTTCGACCCACTGACCCACTTGTGTCCCATGGGTCATTACAGCGCGGACAGCCAATGACGTCATTCTTCCAGACGGAAGTGAGGCCAACTTTTGTTTTGGGTGGTGTGAGCTATGGATAGATTGAACACCACTCTATATTTAGCTTGACCCCGGTCTATATTTAGATTGACCCTCAGTCTGTAACTAGACTCAATTTATATCAAGACGATAGTTGACATTTTAATTGTTGACATGGCGATGTTGATATCCCTAACAAAAAAAACACATAAACAAATATAGATGGTTGCTAGATAACGGAATACATTTTTTTAGATGGTTGCTAGGTAACGGAATACGTTTTAGATGGTTGCTAGGTAACGGAATAAATTTTTGGAGAAACAAAACTGTGGAAACCAGACGAAAATGAAAACAAATAATGAGGCAAAATGGGCAAGTAATAAGGGGTGCCCCATGGTCACCTGCCCACAACGACATGCGTGCTAGCTAGCTGTGGCATGATGGGGGAATCCGACCAGTTCAGTTCAGATACCCTCTCAACAAACTAGTGATAGCAGACGATTGAGACAGCAATGTTTACAAGAACCAGCCAGAGCGGATCTCAATTCGTTTATTTAATCCACGCTCGTTTATTAACCTTGACCTTGTGCGCAATACGGTTTATTTACCCGGGGTCAAATTTTTTTAAACTAAGAAATCTCTTTTAAAACGTATCATGTGGTAGCGAGAGAGCCTGACCCGAACTGTCCCTTAACCCGTCTTTGGGGCACCATTTTGAGCTGCACACTATCTCATGCCATGTGTCACGGTTCTGTGCTGCCTTCTGGGAATAGCTAAATGACAGGCCGGTCCACTCTTTGATATCGTCCTCCCATCTCTGCCTTGGTCTGCCTCTTTTTCTTCTTTCCTGGACTGTGCCTTGCAATATGGTCTTTGAGAGACCTCCAGATCTTGTCACGTGTCCGTACCATCGTAATTTCCTCTTTCTAATTGAGACGAGAAGGTCCTCGTAAGGGCCAATGAAAGCACTTATTTTATCGCGGACAGCTTCGTTCGTTATGTGCGCTGTGTAGGAGATGTTTAGTACCTTTCGAAAACATCTAATCTCTAGCGCATTAATTCTTCTTTGAAGGTCTGCAGTGAGCGTCTAAGCTTCACCAAATTACAGGAAGACTGACATCACCAAAGAGCGCATCAGTCGAATCTTTGATCTCGGAGAGAGTTCCTTGCTTTGTCAGATGTGTTTAAGTTTGCTTAATGCTGCAGTTGTTTGGGCCATTCTGGATAGAATTTCTGGCTTTTAGCCTTCATCGGATATTATAGCACCTAGGCCCTAGATATTTAAAGGTAGGGACCTCCTCGAGTATTTGTCCGTTTATCCGAATATTGCGAATTTACTGTTTGCCATGACCTTGGTCTTTTCTGCATTGATTTCCATGACCTTAGTCTTTTCTGCATTGATTTCCATGACCTTGGTCTTCTCTGCATTGGTTTCCATGACCTTGGTCTTCTCTGCATTGGTTTCCATGACCTTGGTCTTCTCTGCATTGGTTTCCATGACCTTGGTCTTTTCTCCATTGATTTCCATGACATTGGCATTTATTGCTGCCATTCCCGAGGAACGAGTCCAAAATTAGCCGCAGAGCTGCCCGCATGTCGAACTAGTATCTTGCAACTAACCATTTTAGGTCCAATTACCTCATAGTAGGTCAAGTTTGGACCAATGACCTCATAAATTGAAATGTTTAGACCAATGACCTCATAACTGGCCATATTTGGACAAATGACCCCATAACTGGCCATGTTTGGACAAATGATCTCATAACTGACAATGTTTAGACCAATGGCCACATAACTGGTCAATTTTGGACCAATGACCTCATAACTGGTCAATTTTGGACCAATGACCTCATAACTGGTCAAGTTTGGACCAATGACCTCATAACTGGCAATGTTTGAACTAATGACCTCATAACTGGCCATGATTGAACCAATGGCCGCCAAACTGGCCAAGTTTAGACCAATGACCTCATAACTGGCCATGTTTGGACCAATGACCTCATAACTGGCCATGTTTAGACCAATGACCTCATAACTGGCCATGTTTGGACCAATGACCTCATAACTGGCCATGTTTGGACCAATGACCTCATAACTGACCATGTTTGGACCAATGACCTCATAACTGACCATGTTTGGACCAATGACCTCATAACTGGCCATATTTGTACCAATGACCTCATAACTGTCCATGTTTGGACCAATGACCTCATAACTGACCATATTTGGACCAATGACCTCATAACTGGCCATGTTTGGACCAATAACCTCATATCTGGCCATGTTTGGACCAATGACCTCATAACTGACCATATTTGGACCAATGACCTCATAACTGACCATATTTGGACCAATGACCTCATAACTGGCCATATTTGGACCAATGACCGCATAACTGGCCATGTTTGGACCAATGACCTCATAACTGACCATATTTGGACCAATGACCTCATAACTGGCCATGTTTGGACCAATGACCTCATAACTGGCCATGATTGAACCAATGACCTCATAACTGGCCATATTTGGACCAATGACCTCATAACGGCCATGTTTGGACCAATGACCTCATAACTGGCCATATTTGGACCAATGACCCCATAACTGGCCATATTTGGACCAATGACCTCATAACTGGCCATATTTGGACCAATGACCTCATAACGCCATGTTTGGACCAATGACCTCATAACTGGCCATATTTGGACCAATGACCTCATAACTGGCCATATTTGGACCAATGACCTCATAACGGCCATGTTTGGACCAATGACCTCATAACTGGCCATATTTGGACCAATGACCTCATAACTGGCCATTTTTGGACCAATGACCTCATAACTGGCCATGTTTGGACCAATGACCTCATAACTGGCCATATTTGGACCAATGACCTTATAACGGCCATGTTTGGACCAATGACCTCATAACTGGCCATGTTTGGACCAATGACCTCATAACTGGCCATGTTTGGACCAATGATCTCATAACTGGCCATGTTTGGACCAATGACCTCATAACTGGCCATGTTTGGACCAATGACCTCATAACTGGCCATGTTTCCATGTTTGGACCAATGACCTCATAACTGGCCATGTTTGGACCAATGACCTCATAACTGGCCATGTTTGGACCAATGACCTCATAACGGCCATATTTGGACCAATGATTTAACTGTACCGTTATTAATTTAGCAAGTTTTGAAATGCAGGGTGTTGGTAGTAGAGTTAGTTTGCTTTGATGGCAACATGTTGAGATGGTAGAAGGTTGTGATGGTAGGAGGTTGTGATGGTAGCAGGTTGAGATGGTAGAACGTTGTGATGGTAGCAGTTTGTGATGGTAGAAGGTTGTGATGGTAGCAGGTTGTGATGGTAGAAGGTTGTGATGGTAGAACGTTGTGATGGTAGCAGGTTGCGATGGTAGAAGGTTGTGATGTTAGCAGGTTGTGATGGTAGAAGGTTTTGATGGTAGAAGGTTGTGATGGTAGAAGGTTGCGATTGTTGAACGTTGTGATGGTAGAAAGTTGCGATTGTTGAACGTTGTGATGGTAGCAGGTTGGGATGGTAGAACGTTGTGATGGTAGAAGGTTGCGATGGTAGAACGTTGTGATGGTAGAAGGTTGCGATGGTAGAACGTAGTGATGGTAGCAGGTTGCGATTGTTGAACGTTGTGATGGTAGAACGTTGTGATGGTAGCAGGTTGCGATGGTAGAATGTTGCGATGGTAGAACGTTGTGATGTTAGCAGGTTGTGATGGTAGAAGGTTGCGATGGTAGAACGTTGTGATGTTAGCAGGTTGTGATGGTAGAAGGTTGCGATGGTAGAACGTTGTGATGTTAGCAGGTATGATGGTAGAAGGTTGCGATGGTAGAACGTTGTGATGTTAGCAGGTTGTGATTGTAGAAGATTACGATGGTAGAACGTTGTGATGTTAGCAGGTTGCGTTTGTTGAACGTTGTGATGGTAGAAGGTTTGCGATTGTTGAACGTTGTGATTGTAGCAGGTTGGGATGGTAGAACGTTGTGATGGTAGAAGGTTGCGATGGTAGAACGTTGTAATGGTAGAAGGTTGCGATGGTAGAACGTTGTGATGGTAGCAGGTTGCGATGGTAGAACGTTGTGATGGTAGCAGGTTGCGATTGTTGAACGTTGTGATGGTAGAACGTTGTGATGGTAGAACGTTGCGATGGTAGAACGTCGCGATGATAGAACGTTGCGATGGTAGAACGTTGTGATGGTAGAACGTTGTGATGGTAGAGCGTTGTGATGGTAGAACGTTGTGATGGTAGCAGGTTGCGATGGTATTGACTGTAATTGTAATGTTCCAGGATTGCATGTTCATCTCGTTAAACTGAATACTTTCGCTAGAATATCGGTCACGTGGTCTTGTACTTGATTGAATATATTATTTGTTTGGGGCCATTTTCCATTTCTATTTATAGCAGTCCCGGGGACCAGATCCAGGAGTAAACTACTCCATGTTGTTTCAAGGGGAGGTTAATGTGTACAGAGTAGAAACTTAACTCCAAACAAACTGTTGAAAGGGAAATCACCACGCATTTACAGGGAAGTAATGATTATGCTGTTTAAAGGTAACCAACCATGAAGTATTTACAATACGTTGTTACAACACAGCTCGCAATGAATCGATGGCTGTTATTTACTTTTGTATTTACAGATAACAAACCTTATACAATATCAATAATGTCAAGGGATTACTAGTTTTTTTAAAAATATAATGATGATAATCAACATTCTACAAAACAAATAATTATTAGGAATGACAATTTTTAAAATAGTCACGATTATTCCATGACAGCCGCCCCCCCCCCTCTACTTCATTTGCTTAGATTCGTCACAATGTCCGGCTGGACATTGAGTAAATATCTAAGAATAAGACCATGAAGTTTTGAGATAAGACTAATGAGGCATTAATGGTCTACAAATGAAGCGAAGCACTTTTTCCCCCCGCACACACAGAAAGTGATGACGTCATTAAGCGGCACATACCTTTGGGTAGTTGGGGACGTCTCTCTTAAGGCTGATTTTCGTCTCGTCTGATATGGGTGTGCTACAAAACGATTGGCTGGGTTTAACATTCAAGAATGCGACAATATTAATAATGCAAGCAGTCAGAGCAGGAAACACAACTTAAAGTCATCAAAATGTGAACATTAAAAAATTCTGAAAGGGTAACATTAGCTAGGGGCTTTGATAGAAAACAGATTAAAAGTAATGTAGTGATTATGTACACTTAATTGTTTAAAGGATTTATGAATAAATAATCAATTCACATTAAGTTATGGCTCCTGGATGACTCTGATTGGCCTGTATTATAGAATTAAAAAGTTACATTTAGGAAAAAATGTTAGCATATCTCAAGGATGTTGTTCTTTTGAAAAAGTTTATCGAACAGAAAATCGAATCTTTCTCTCTCTCCATCCAATGGATATTTATTTTTAAAAATCTAATCTTGAATTTCCAGATTTTAAAAAAAAAAAACAGCTTTTTTTGATAGAATAAATAAATAAATAAATAATTCAACTTTAATATGGCGTCAACGCTACACGTTTTCTTCTCCCTTTCTTTTGGAGTCATTGATATAGACTATATATTTTTAAAATGGTGTTCATTTTCTGGAATTTTCTTGTTGTGAACGTAAAGCAAAAGCTTCGCCATCAGTGCGCATGGACGATTATATTTGAAATAATTTTTTGTTTCCTTAACATACAAGGTTATTTGTTTTTTTTATTTACACGAAGTCAATGGCCGTGTCATCGTCACGTGTCCTCAAAAGATATAAATAGCCTGTAAGTGAGTTTACGTCACAGATATATATATATACACATATATATCCTGTAACTATGATCATGTGTACAGAGTAAAAGTAAAATTCTGCCAACTAACAAGTATTTGAGCACAAGTTAATTAACAGGGGGCCCGTGGACTGAAGTAAAGTGTTAACAGAGAGCGATGTACGACCACACACTTGCACACACACACACACACACACACACACACACACACACACACACACACAAACACCCAAACCAACACAACCCCCCACACACCCACCCACACACCTAGACCCTCTCTGGCATGCAGTTGCTTACATACACACCTAAACACGATTTTCACACCTGCCCACCGCACCCCAAACATACGTGTATGAGAGGGGTATCACCTTGTCTCTTCGTTCACCAACACAAACACCTAATTGTCGGTTCCATTTAAAATGACGATGTTAAATGAACGATTCGATAATTCTCTTGATTACAACAGATCAGAACAAATAAGTTCACCACCGTACAGCACATTAGTGGTGGATGTTTCCAGCATGCAAACTGATGGCACGTTAACAGACCGTAGAGATTTATTCAAATCAAGAAATCTTGTTGAAAATATCCTGAGATCTTGTTATGTAGCAAGGTGGTATGGGTTTGAGGCTAAAATATCCTCCGATATGACTATAGCAAAGTGGTATGGGTTTGAGGATAAAATATCCTCATATCTGACTATAGCAAGGTGGTATGGGTTTGAGGCTAATATATGAGATCTTGCTATAGCAAGGTGGTATGGGTTTGAGGCTAATATATGAGATCTGACTATAGAAAGGTGGTATGGGTTTGAGGCTAAAATATGAGATCTGACTATAACAAGGTGGTAAGGGTTTGAGGCTAAAATATGAGATCTGACTATAACAAGGTGGCATGAGTTTGAGGCTAAAATATGAGATCTGACTATAGCAAGGTGGCATGGGTTTGAGGATAAAATATGAGATCTGACTATATCAAGGTGGCATGAGTTTGAGGATAAAATATGAGATCTGACTATATCAAGGTGGCATGGGTTTGAGGCTAAAGACATCGCTACATTAAAACAAGATGATGAAAGACGAATTAGATTCCTTGGTACTTAAACAAAAAGTATTTGTTTTTATTAGGAAAACATTTCATTTTCATAAAAGCAATCAATATATTGATAACTAAAAGAAAGGATTTGATGAAAAATAATTATACCTATAAAAGATTTGATTTGTTTAATGCAGAAACACCTTTAATTTGGTCACTAATGATTAGAGATTTTAATATGTATTTTAAAAAAAAAAAGTTAATGTACATAGTAGATATTTTATTTCTTATCAATAGAAATATACCATCTCCGAATATTTTATGACAAAGTCTGTGTGTGGCAGTGTGTACACGTATGTGTTGGATCTCTCTATCTCTCTTTTTTTTTTTTTTTTTTTTTTAAAGAAGAATTATTTGCGTGCGCTCAAAATAAAACAAGATGCATAAGAATCTATATAAACATGAGTTAAATTAAGGTTCAATATTTGTGAAGATTCCTCTGAATAGAAATTACGCTTCAAATTAGATCTATGGCGCTGATTGTGTCTATAACATTATGTCACCAACGGTGTACAAATTATAACACCTTCAAAGGTAAAAATTATGGCGCTTAAAGTGTAGACTATAACATTCTGGCGCATATAGTTTTTAAAGTTATGGCATTTTTGTTTTATGAATTTATGGCGCTTATGTTGTAATGAAGTTTGAGAGACAACAGAAAAGTAACAAATACATGAGAAAAATAAGTTTTTACAATAGAAGTTAGTATGAATTTTGTATTCTACCTTAGGGATAAAGAAAGGAAATAAAAAAACAACTTTATGTAGTGCACACGATAATGGATAATAGCAAAATACTAAGACTTTACAATTAATATTTATTGTAGGAAATAAAAAAATCGCTTATATATATTAACACAAAATAAATAGAATAAATATTTCAAATAATTTATAGCAAACAAGGTTAGAAAATAATATGTATGTATATATATATATATTTCTTTTATAATTATTTTTTTAGGAATAAAAATTGTTAAACAGGATTTTATATATTTTATTGCAGATAAGTTGTAAGGCAGCTTGTATCGTTAAGAATAGTGATAACTACAGATGTTTTGGATAAGCGATGATAATATGTAGCTGACGATAGAACATGAATGAAAACAGACAACACTACACAGCTAGGGATACACAGCTCTGAACACAAAGAGAAAGCAAGGAGTACCTTGGGATAAATGGGGGTAAACCTAGGGATGACTGGGGATAACGAAGTTTACCTTGGGATAACTGGGTATATCTCGCTTCAGACTTATCTTCCTCTCGTCGCTTAGGGAACTAAAAAAATGATCGCAAGAGCCGCTGGTCATTATGGGCCTTATGGTGGTGCGAGGTGACAGCGAAACAAAGGTGGGAGGGAGGGGGAAAAAGGAAGAAAAAAGAGATAAGTATTGGATAAATGACATGACATGACAATCTATAATAAAATAAGGAACATACGTAGAGGAATTTGTTTTGTTTAAAATAATATTTAAAAATTCTAGCTATAAATCTATCAAAACAAACACACCAAAAAAAACAAAAAAAAAAAAACTGAAAAATATATTTTTGTGCTGTTATGTATATGAAGTCATTAATGTGGTCAGAATAGTTTTCAACAAAATTTTAAAAATGATTTTAAAATTTATTTTTAACGTGCAGAAAAAAATGTTTGAAAAAATAAAGATAAAAACAACTCTTCATGAAATAGAATTTCCACTATATCAGCAGCTACTCAACATTTGATAACTGGGCACACTATGACCCACTTTGACCCATCATGACCCACCACTTTGACCCACATCACTCAACGCCTCTAACGCGTGAGCAGTAAGATGATAAAAGTGATTGTCCCATACCGTATACTTCCGAATAAATCAACTGTGAAACACTCGTTTGGTTTCATGATGCAAGATAATCCGAATTAAAATAATTTTTCAAAGTAACATAAATTTGCTTTATATTATATATATATATATTGTAAAAGAAAATTATAAAGAACATTTTAAATCATTTATTATTTTTGGGGACTAATATGAAATATAAAATATAGATCTACATTGTTTTAATTTAGGAATTTTCCAATAAAATTACCGAGCTGAATGATTTTTAACTAACCAATAATAACTGTTCGAATTAAATAATGACGTCTTATAACAATATTTGCGGATTATTAAATTTAGAAAACTGAAATTCACACACACACACAAACACATGTCAATATGTGAATACAGAAATTAAATAACAAATATTTTTTTTTAAAAATAAGAATAATATTTGAAATAAAACAAATATTTTTTGAATGACGTCATATCTGTTATTAAAAAAATTCTTTAACAGCCCCCAAACACATGCGCCCATATAGCCTCCAACGCACGTTTCCTTCCATCAAATAAAAACTCTTTTAATTAAAAAAAAAACATTCAATAGCAGGTTCCTTTATATACCAATGTATAGTTCGTTCGAATGTTTTATTTTGAATTTAAAAATTCTGCAACTTATCCATCCATCGATCCTCGGTAAAATTAATTGCTATATTTTGTTTCTTTCTGTATTGATAGTAAGATTTCTTTTAGATAAAGTACTATCTAAGATAAAGATTACAGTTTAATAGAGTTAATATTTAAGGAGAAATAGTTGATGATGGATTGCCAGAGGAATGGGGCCTAATAGGGCTATTGTCAGAACAAATAAACCTAGAGTAGAGAGAGGTGGGGTGGTGGTGGTCAGTGCACAAACACTTAGAGGCAACTGGCAGATGTCAGTATCAACAAACTTGGGGACGGTGGGGTCCAAAGTATGGGTGCGGTGGGGGCAGTGGGGCCCTAAGTATTGCTTGGTGGAGGGCATTGGGGCCCTAAGTATTGCTTGGTGGTGGAGGGCATTGGGGCCTTAAGTATTGCTTGGTGGAGGGCATTGGGCCCTAAGTATGGCTGCATGGTATGGTGGTATAAAACTACCAAAAACATTTTGTTTTTATCATTTAGGGGTATGTGAGATGGAGAGCACGAGTTTTTAGTTTTTATATTTATTATTACCTTCGAACTTAGGACATTAACTGAATTTTCGCGACTACTTTAATAGGGAAATGTTTTTTGTTGTTGTTGTTGTAAAGTTATTATTATTATTATTATTATGCAAATTTCTTCTTAACAATTCTTGTTTTAAAAAGTTCTGCTTCGTTTGTGAAAATCTTCAACTGTAAAAGATACAAAGTTTTTTCAGTTGTGAAAGATTCAAATTGCCATATCGCCAGAATAAACGAGCCTAGCTCCTTTAATCTCCGAAGCAAAAACTACAACGTTTCGAAATGGCTCAAATTCGTCTTTGATGTTCTTTGCATCCATCTAATCAGAGGGCTTCACAGAGTGGATTACAACACTACGCTGGTAGATTGGAGGAGTGCATGTCTTAACAGCGTGACGTGGTGGGGAAATAACAGGTCTTCTATTTGTGATTATAGCAAGCCCGTTAAAATTGTTGGTAGCTACATGTAGAACTGTGACAAGCATGTGACAAGTCTGTGGAAAGTCTGTGACAAGCCTGTGGCAAGCCTGTGACAAGTCTGTGGCAAGCCTGTGGCAAGTCTGTGACAAGTCTGTGGCAAGCCTGTGACAAGTCTGTGACAAGTCTGTGGCAAGCCTGTGACAAGCCTGTGGCAAGTCTGTGACAAGCCTGTAGCAAGTATGTGACAAGTCTGTGACAAGTCTGTAGCAAGTATGTGAAAAGTCTGTAGCAAGTATGTGACAAGCATGTGGCAAGTCTGTGACAAGTTTGTTGCAAGTATGTGACAAGTCTGTGACAAGTCAGTGACAAGTCTGTAACAAGCCTGTGACAAGCCTGTGACAAGCCTGTGACATCTATAGAGAAGGCGCCCTTCTGGGTGAACAGTTAAAAAATTGGCCATCTGGCGCCCGGTGATGGTGTTTGTTTACTAATATTGAAAGCATTGTTATTTAAAGATCCTTGGGGGGGGGCGGATGGGGTGGGGATGGGTAGAAATTTTTTCACATTTTGGGTAATTACTAAATGCGACACATTTTTGAAATTGGCTATGTTCCTTATAAGCTACGCGACCGCGCAGCTATCTGTCCGAGGCCGCGCAGCTATCTGTACGAGGCCGCGCAGCTATCTGTACGAGGCCGCGCAGCTATCTGTACGAGGCCGCGCAGCTATCTGTCCGAGGCCGCGCAGTAGTTCATAGTTATCCCTCAGCGTATATTTATAATATTAATAAGGATAATGTAGGATATGTGTGTTTATAAAAAAAAAATGAATGCTGCATAACTGCATGTGAGTTAACATTTGGGAATATGGACCACATAAGCTTAGAGGAAACATTGAACAAGACTTTTCCACACCTCCCCCCACCACGTCCTATCACTACCCTTTAAAAGAATGTTCTCCAAAAACACACACAAACGCATACAATTCTGATAGATATTCATCTATTCTCTAAATCTTAAACTTTCTTTTTAAGACACACACAACCATTATAACTAATTCATCAATTGATATTTCTCAAAACCTTAAAATCAGTGGGTACGAGATTATTTGTGAAAATACATCAATGAAACTGATAAACAGAGACATCCTTTGACGCAATCAGTTCATGCTGTTAGATGCCCGCATGACACAAACAGGGCTGTGAACTGGCAGTGTAAACAATTGTTAGCTGAAAAATCAATCAAAGATTTATGACGTAGCCGATTTCCCCCCCCCCCCGCCACACCGGAACCTTTACATGGAAAAAGTTGAGTCATGATGGATGGACGACAACAACAACAAAGGTAGGTCAAAGGTAACTCTCCCAGATAAGACCACTTTGATGGCAGACCACTGAAAGATAGGGTATCTACCACATAACCATACTATATAGTTGGGCCTAATCGCATACAGTTCTATGGGTAATATACTACATAGGTATCGTCCATAACTGACGTCATGCAATTTTGGCAGATTTTTCACCCACCCCCCCCTCGTCACATTCCTAACAAAAAGTTAGCCCAACCCCCACCTTTAAAAATGACGTCACAAAGCTTTGGCCTCCCGGGGGGGGGGCATATAAAGCCGTATTTCTTATTTGAAAATGAGCAGGTTTCAAATCACTCAATTCTAATTTTAGTATGTATTTAATTCAAGGCTGCACTTTAATATCATAACACGCGTGAAGCCATTTAAAACGTCATTAAATACATTATAATTTTTAAGCAATCAAATATTTTGTTGTGGAACTTTTAATTGAAGTTGCGCGTTTTGATGTGACGTCACAGTTTTAAAAAAAACAACTCTCGCCTGCCCATCGTCACACATCATCACAAATATTTTACCCCCTTCCCCCTAGCTGCGTGACGTCATTTATGGACAGTAATCTACTACACACACATAGTTATGTTAAGCTTAACCCTAACCAGTTCTATTTAATATATAAATAACTTAGGGCTGTTGAAATTATCCATTAATTTCTCGATTAATCGGTAAAAAATTTTATCGATTAAAATTATTGTAATCGTTATTATACCGATAAAAATTAAGGTGCAAGCTTTAAATAACTGTACCGATTTATCAATAAAGAAATAATAACAGTTTGCATTTTTACGTTCAAACTTCTCCATTTAAAAAAAAAAGATTTTTAAAGTGTAAATTTTAAAATAAGCTATTTAATAAAGAAAATGATATAAAAAATTAAACAGTGTTTTTACTTTATTAAAAATAGGAAAATTTAAATTCATTGACATCATATTGAACTACTTATATTTAAATTTAAAAAATGTCAATGGCCTGTTTTTGTTACTTTCCGTGAAATTTTCAGTTTAATGACGTCATGCATCTTATTTTTAGCTTTAATCAAAATTATCGATTAATTATTCGGTAATTTTTCAAAAGTTAACGATTCAATTCAAATTAATCGATAACAGCCCTAATAAATCCTTTTTGTTTCTTATGGCATATTCAACATGATTTCGTTAATATTTATTCTGGCAGTCCACACTCTAATTCTATAGTTTTGTTTGAATGTAATCTAATTACTATTACGTTTTCTCAAGAATTTCTTTATTAACATTCACAAACACATCAGTGGAAAGTTTTTTTTTTTAAAACCCACTTCATTTGCTAGTACTACTAGTAACATCTCTGAAAATGATTGATTTTTTAAAATAATAATAAAAAAAAGAACGTGCAAATAAAACGGAACAAAATATAAATTAAAGTAAGTGGGACACATTTTGCTTTTAAAACATTTATAGGCAAAGAACAAAGAGAAACATTCGTATAGAAATGATTTTTATCTCAAGCTCAGTCCGTCATTGAAAGGTCAAGGTCAACATCCTATGTTCGTCAAGGAATCGATTTTAATTATTTTTCTTTCTTTTTGGCTAAGCTTCTGCTTTACATCCAGCGCTTTTTTTTTTCTTTTTTACTAACAGAACGCACCTGTTATGGCGTTCCGGCATCTTTTCCCCACATACTTTTTGATATTACTGCCGGCATTGTTTGGCTTTACTCTCCTTTCAGGTTGTGTTCAATTATGTTCAGGTAAAATTTAAAAAAAAAGAACAAAGCTTTGCACTTTGATATCATTATGTTTTGCCTACGCACTTTGATATCATTATGTTTTACCTACGCACTTTGATATCATTGTGTTTTACCTACGCACTTTGAAATCACGTCTAGCATCATCAATTATCAGGCCGTAAGCCTTTCTACAATTATAATCAATTATCAATCCAATGATGTCTTCTCCGTGACATCACATCAAGTTCTGTTTGATGTGTTGCTGGTTATTTCAATTAAATCTAATTTTAAACTGCCATTTTCAAAAGCCGAGATAGTAAAAGAAAGAAGTTTTTTTTGTTTTTTTAAAAAAAATAGTTGATATTAATATATTTCTGAAACGAACACTTGTGTGGACCATTAGTGAGAGTATTTGGTTTCATCTATTTGGTTTCATCTATTTGGTGTCATCTATTTGGTGTCATCTATTTGGTTTCATCTATTTGGTTTCATCTATTTGGTTTCATTTATTTGGTTTCATCTATTTGGTTTCATCAATTTGGTTTCATCTATTTGGTTTCATCTATTTGGTTTCATCTATTTGGTTTCATCTATTTGGTGTCATCTGTTTGGTTTCATCTATTTGGTTTCATCTATTTGGTGTCATCTATTTGGTGTCATCTATTTGGTGTCATCTATTTGTTGTCATCTATTTGGTGTCATCTATTTGGTGTCATCTATTTGGTTTCATCTATTTGGTTTCATCTATTTGGTTTCATCTATTTGGTGTCATCTGTTTGGTGTCATCTATTTGGTTTCATCTATTTGGTGTCATCTATTTAGTTTCATCTATTTGGTTTCATCTATTTGGTTCATCTATTTGGTGTCATCTATTTGGTGTCATCCATTTGGTGTCATCTATTTGGTTTCATCTATTTGGTTTCATCTATTTGGTTTCATCTATTAACTATTTGGTATCCAACTTGAATTTGTTTTTATTCTTTCTTTAGTTGGTGTAGGTTGCGAACAGCTACTGAGAGAACGGGGTCCAATTACTATGACGAGGAGGTCATCTAACAGTCTACCGTAAGTCCACTGTTATTGACCAAAGACTGGTGTGTCCAATGTCATACTGGTTGACATCTGACCACAGGGGAGATTAAACTTTTTGAATGTAATACTGGTTGACATTTGACTACAGGGGAGATTAAACTTTTTGAATGTCATAATGGTTGACATTTGACCACAGGAGAGACAGCACGTTTCTAAATGTCACGATGGTTGTCATTTGGCCACCAAGATATAACTGACCCCATTCACACCTATAATCAAAGCTAACCTAAAAATATGATTTGAAATAATTTTGAGTTTTTCAATACTTTCTAAACTAATAATCATATTTAAAAAAAAAAAACAACAACTATGAAATTGTGTCTTTGCTAATGAAATTGAAATTCCAGGAGCTCATAAGAATGTGTGACGTGTTTAACATACCTTAATCTATTGAAATCAACATACTTCTTTTGTGCGTTCCACAGCTGGTCCCGGATGTAGGAGATCTCCGATTTGCATTTCTCAATCTCCACGGCCTTGAGCCCTTCAACTGCGAATAAGGCCAAAAAAATTAGGTCAGGGTCAAGTCTAAATATATTTCAGGAGGGGATAATAATGAGGGTCATTTCAGTTTTAAAAAATAAAAAAATAAAAAATAAATTTAAAAAAAAATATAAAACAAATGATCAAAGTATTTGACCGCCACATGGATCAAAGAGCCAGGAGCTTGTTGCCGCATTTGGGAAAGTTGTCGGGCCCCGGGCAAGGTTAAGGCCATCTTTGATCGATTGATTCGACACGCGACATAACGGCATAACTTCACGCGTACAACATCACTATGAAGCTAAATAATTTTTTTTATAATACATGAGAGTGAATTTGAGAGGATTCCTTACTTTAAAAACAACAACACCAACCCATGTTTGAGATTAAACTTTTCACATTTCTTTCTACTGATTTATACATTAATTATTTCTCTCTTAAAGTTGAGACCTTCATCTCTTGGTAATTAAACACATATTAAAACAAATGAACACATTTTAAATTTGTAATCCAAATAAAAGCCTATGGAGGAAGATAAAAGCGTATGAATGCACATACAGGCGTAGGAATGCACATACAGGCGTTGGAATGCACATACAGGCGTAGGAATGCACATACAGGCGTTGGAATGCACATACAGGCGTAGGAATGCACATACAGGTGTAAGAATGCACATACAGGCGTAGGAATGCACATACAGGCGTAGGAATGCACATATAGGCGTAGGAATGCACATACAGGCGTAGGAATGCACATTGAAAGTTTTTTAAAAATAAAAAACAAACTAAAATTGTCTGGAGAGATCTACAGCTAAGGAGCACAAATACTACATATACATGCATTAAAAGCGGCATTTACAACATTTGAACGTACATACACCATATGAACACACATAGAACATATGAACACACATAGAACATATGAACACACATTTAACATATGAACACACATAGAACATATGAACACACATAGAACATATGAACACACATTTAACATATGAACACACATTTAACATATAAACACATTCAACATATGAACACACATTTAACATATGAACACACATAGAAAAATATGAACACACATCTACCATATCAACACACGTACAACAAATGATCACACGAAGCTTGGTTTCTTAAATGTTTATATTTTACAGCGACATTTACTGGCAGCCATTAATTGTGACAAGTTACTTGAACATCGACAAATGATATGTACGTTGTTATATTATATGTACGTTGTTATATTATATGTACGTTGTTATATTATATGTACGTTGTTATATTAAATGTACGTTGTTATATTATATGTACGTTGTTATATTATATGTACGTTGTTATATTATATGTACGCTGTTATATTATATGTACGTTGTTATATTATATGTACGTTGTTATATTATATGTACGTTGTTATATTATATGAACGTTGTTATATTATATGTACATTGTTATATTATATGTACGTTGCTATATTATATGTACGTTGTTATATTATATGTACGTTGTTATATTATATGTACGCTGTTATATTATATGTACGTTGTTATATTATATGTACGTTGTTATATTATATGTACGTTGTTATATTATATGTACGTTGTTATATTGTATGTACGTTGTTATATTATCTGTACGTTGTTATATTATATGTACGTTGTTATATTATATGCACGTTGTTATATGTCTATTGTTATATTATATGTACGTTGTTATATTATATGTACGTTGTTATATTATATGTACGTTGTTATATTATATGTACGTTGTTATATGTACATTGTTATATTATATGTACGTTGGTATATTATATGTACGTTGTTATATTATATGTACGTTGTTATATTATATGTACGTTGTTATATTATATGTACATGTTATATTATATGTACGTTGTTATATTATATGTACGTTGTTATATTATATGTACGTTGCTATATTATATGTACGTTGTTATATTATATGTACGTTGTTATATTATATGTACGTTGTTATATTATATGTTAGTTGTTATATGTACATTGTTATATTATATGTACGTTGTTATATTATATGTATGTTGTTATATTATATGTTAGTTGTTATATTATATGTACGTTGTTATATTATATGTACGTTGTTATATTATATGTACGTTGCTATATTATATGTACGTTGTTATATTATATGTACGTTGTTATATTATATTGACGTTGTTATATTATATGTACGTTGTTAAATTATAAGCACGTTGTTATATTATATGTACGTTGTTACATTATATGTACGTTGTTATATTATATTGATGTTGTTATATTATATGTACGTTGTTATATTATATGTACGTTGCTATATTATATGTACTTGATACGTTTATTATTCCCCGAGAGATGGCGTCGAATTTTATATATATATATCACTCTTTTAACCAATCAGATTTCATTTTGAATTCCTGCCCGTCATTAGGTTACGCCCCTTTCAATGGATATAGTATCTCTATAGCCTCTGTACGTGTAGAATAGAACCAACTTAGAACCTCCTAGTTTGTTTCGTTTTCGCGTTTCTTAATATTCCATATTATTATCATGAAATTGATTTTTTCCCAAAGTCAAACACTTAATCAAGAGCCAACACACACTCAAAGACACACACACACACACTCAAAGACACACACAGAGACACACACACACTCAAAGACACACACAGAGACACACACACTCAAAGACACACACAGAGACACACACACACACTCAAAGACACACACAGAGACACACACACACACTCAAAGACACACACAGAGACACACACACACACACTCAAAGACACACACACAGACACACACACACACTCAAAGACACACACAGAGACACACACACACACTCAAAGACACACACAGAGACACACACACACACTCAAAGACACACACAGAGACACACACACTCACACTCAAAGACACACACAGAGACACACACACACACACTCAAAGACACACACAGAGACACACACACACACACACAC
>MUZC01001755.1:11789-25147 GCA_002072015.1 Radix auricularia | reverse complement strand
TAAACATTTTGTTGTGTTAACATTGGGGCAACTAAACATTTTGTTGTGTTAACGTTGGGGCAACTAAACATTTTGTTGTGTTAACGTTTGGGGCAAATAAACATTTTGTTGTGTTAACATTGGGGCAAATAAACATTTTGTTGTGTTAACATTGGGGAAACTAAACATTTTGTTGTGTTAACATTGGGGCAACTAAACATTTTGTTGTGTTAACATTGGGGCAAATAAACATTTTGTTGTGTTAACATTGGGGCAAATAAACGCAGGGGCGCTGGAAAATGTAAACATTAACTTGGCTTTAACTCGAGTGTCCATAAAGTCGGCTGCAGAGGGTTAACCTGAAAATCACTGTATTCCGTAATGTGTGTCGTGGGGGTGTGGGGTGAGGAGGCAGGGGAGATAACAAAGAAGAGAGTTTCTATTTATTGTCATGTTCTGATTGTTTAAAGACGTTGTTCCATAGATTGACAGTGACGTCACTTATTTATGCGTCTGGTAACCGCAGCTACAGTGTCATATCGTGTGCCGTATAGAATACACACTGATCAAACATTCCTTCAAGGATATACTTAACAAGATTTCTGGGAATCGTAGGCTAAATTTTCAGACAGATATTAAAAAAACAACAACTGCACACCTACATTCTAAAGACACGCCCATTGACAGGACAAAACCACTCCAACATTCTAAAGACACTCCCACTGACAGGACAAAACCACACCTACATTCTAAAGACACGCCCACTGACAGGACTTAACCACGACTACATTCTAAAGACACGCCCACTGACAGGACAACACCACGCCTCCATTGTAAAGACAAAGCCATTGACAGGACTACACCTCCACACCTACATTCTAAAAACACGCCCATTGACTGGACAACAACTTCACACCTACAGTCTAAAGAAACGCCCATCGACGGGACAACTACACCACACCTACATTCTACAGACACACCCTGCGATAGCGGTTGGGCATTTCTTGGTCAATAACTGGGTCAAAAGACAACAGTACCCCACCCCTCCCCCACGCGTTTAGACGGGAAATAATGAGATACTAAAGGGAGGTAATTGTGGACACAAGAAGCACGACCAGGTAACTCTGGTGTCTGATGGATCGTTTCCTTGGCAACGCGTCACCGAAGGAAAGATAAAACCCCGCCAGAAGTACCGGCGTAAAAAAACGGTCAGGGGTCAGACCGTTGGATTGGCATTTAGCGATGACAGTTACTTCCCTTTAACTTTAAAGAATAAAACACCGGTAATGTCAATTATTGGATTACCCACACCCCCCCTTTTTTTTTACCACCTCGTTCTAATAACATACGTCACGACGATGACGTAGTAAGTGTATCCTGGATAAACACAGTGACGGGGAAATGGCCATGGGACGTAACTCTTACATGAACAAAGTCTACAAACACCACATGAACAAAGTCTACAAACACCACATGAACAAAGTCTACAACCACCAGATGAACAAAGTCTACAAACACCAGAGTGGTCAACGAATTCGTCCAAATATTGACCAGGTGTTGACGGATCACATGTCAGTCATTCGCATTTGAGGTCAAGAGAGGAATCCTTTGAAGGAAAAACTTAAAATTGTCCCAAAATAATAGAGAAAAAAAGATAAGATAAACTTTATCAGGTAGTCGAGTAGTCGATATTTAAAAAAAATTCTTGCTCAAATTATTTATTTTCGGCAAAATTTTATTTTCATATATTGATTTGTGAGGTGAAAATTCGAGACAAACCCCTTCCACTCCTCACCTGCCTACCCCCTAAAATTCTTTATTTCGTTTTCAACTAACCGAGTCTCCTTGTAGTCTTAATTTCATGACTATTCATTGCCACTAGACCCCTTTGCTAATAATAAACTCTCTTGGTAATCATCTCATTTGCTAGTCATCTCCCTTGCTCGTCGCTTTCCTTTGCTATGTCTCCCAGATTAGTTCTCTCCCTCGGCAAGTTGTCACCCTTTGCTAGGCGTGCCCCTTACTAGTACTCTCCCATAACCATTCGTCTCCCTTGCTAAATGCTTCCATTGCTAGTCTCATCCTTTCCCAGTCGTCTCCCTTGCTAGATGTCCCCTTGCTGGTCATTTCCCTTGCTAGTCATCTCCCTTGCTAGTTATCTCCCTTGCTAGTCCTGTTCCTTGCTAGTCACATCCGTTCCTAGTCTCATCCTTCCTAGTCGTCTCCCTTGCTAGTCATCTCCCTTGCTAGTCACCTCCCTTGCTAGTCATCTCCCTTGCTAGTCACATCCGTTCCTAGTCTCATCCTTTCCTAGTCGTCTCCCTTGCTAGTCGTCTCCCTTGCTAGTCACCTCCCTTGCTAGCAAACTCCCTTGCTAGTCATCTCCCTTTCTTGTCACATCCGTTCCTAGTCTCATCCTTTCCTAGTCGTCTCCCTTTCTAGTCATCTCCCTTGCTAGTCATCTCCCTTGCTAGTCACCTCCCTTGCTAGTCATCTCCCTTGCTAGTCACATCCGTTCCTAGTCTCATCCGTTCCTAGTCTCATCCTTCCTAGTCGTCTCCCTTGCTAGTCATCTCCCTTGCTAGTCACCTCCCTTGCTAGTCATCTCCCTTGCTAGTCACATCCGTTCCTAGTCTCATCCTTTCCTAGTCGTCTCCCTTACTAGTCATCTCCCTTGCTAGTAATCTCCCTTGCTAGTCACCTCCCTTGCTAGTCATCTCCCTTGCTATTCATCTCCCTTGCTAGTATCATCCGTTCCTAGTCTCATCCTTTCCTAGTCGTCTCCCTTGCTAGTCGTCTCCCTTTCTAGTCATCTCCCTTGCTAGTCATCTCCCTTGCTAGTCACATCCGTTCCTAGTCTCATCCTTTCCTAGTCGTCTCCCTTTCTAGTCATCTCCCTTGCTAGTCATCTCCCTTGCTAGTCACCTCCCTTGCTAGTCATCTCCCTTGCTAGTCACATTCGTTCCTAGTCTCATCCTTTCCTAGTCGTCTCCCTTGCTAGTCACCTCCCTTGCTAGTCACCTCCCTTGCTAGTCACCTCCCTTGCTGGTCACCTCCCTTGCTAGTCACCTCCCTTGCTAGTCACATCCGTTCCTAGTCTCATCCTTTCCTAGTCGTCTCCCTTGCTAGTCACCTCCCTTGCTAGTCCTGACCCTCACTAAGCGTCCCCCCATACCCCCTCAACCATGTGCTAATGAAAGTCCCCCCCCCCCAACACGCGAGTGGGCTGCTGTGCACTTTACGCAATCCAATCAATGCCCCTCAAGGTGTAAACAATGTCATGAACCATCGATCTCATGTCATAAGGTGTCAGTACATTTGGGCGTCCCGCCCCATAAACTCATTTACCCCCCAGCGCCCCAGTCCCAATCATAAACACCGTATTCAGATTCGTCACAATTCTATTTCCAATAATTCAATTATCTCCGCCGGTGTTTTGATCATTCGACTAATCCGATGTTTTTCTGGGAATCAACGAGATTCATATATTGCGCTAACAGAAACAATTCATTCATGTTATATTATACATTTCTGATGACCCCGTAGGTCAGATTGACTTGAACATAGGTCAGATTGACTGGCTCCATAGGTCAGAATGACTGGCTCAATAGGTCAGATTGACTGGCTCCATAGGTCAGATTGACTTGACCATAGGTCAGATTGACTGGCTCCATCGGTCAGATTGACTGGCTCCAAAGGTCAGATTGACTTGACCATAGGTCAGATTGACTGGCTCCATAGGTCAGATTGACTGGCTCCATAGGTCAGATTGACTGGCCCCGTGAGTCAGATTGACTGGCTCCGTAAGTCAGATTGACTGGCCCCGTAAGTAAGATTGACTGGCTCCATAGATCAGATTGACTGGCCCCGTGAGTCAGATTGACTGGCTACGTAAGTCAGATTGACTGGCCCCGTAAGTCAGATTGACTGGCCCCGTAAGTAAGATTGACTGGCTCCGTAAGTCAGATTGACTGGCCCCGTAAGTCAGATTGACTGGCCCCGTGAGTCAGATTGACTGGCCCCGTAGGTCAGATTGACTGGCCTCGTAAGTCAGATTGACTGGTCCCGTAAGTCAGATTGACTGGCCCCGTAGGTCAGATTGACTGGCCCCGTAAGTAAGATAGACTGGCCCCGTAAGTCAGATGTACTGGCTCCGTAAGTCAGATTGACTGGCCCCGTAAGTCAGATTGACTGGCCCCGTAGGTCAGATTTACTGGCCCCGTAAGTCAGATTGACTGGCTCCATAGATCAGAATGACTGGAACAACGTGTCAGAATGACTGGACCAACAGGTCAGAATGAATGGCCCTATAGGTCAGAATGACTTGCCCCGTAGGTCAGATTGACTGGCCCCGTAAGTCAGATTGACTGGCTCCATAGATCAGAATGACTGGACCAACGTGTCAGAATGACTGGACCAACAGGTCAGAATGAATGGCCCTATAGGTCAGAAAGACTAGACCAACAGGTAAGAATGACTGGCCCAATAGATCAGAATGACTGGCCCCATAGGTCAGATTGACTGACCCTGACCTCGTAGGTCAGATTGACCGGCCCCGTAGATCAGATTGACTGACCCCGTAGGTCAGATTGACTGATCCCATAAGTCAGAATGACTGGACCCAAGGGTTAAATTGACTGGCAACGCATGTCTCAATTTACAACTTTAACCAGCCAACACACCAACTGCACAAAGGCTAAACCCAACAATAAATCTACCGTTCCGAAATACAAATTATTTGTAGATTCTTCCAGAACCTCTAAAATGTTAACGAACAATTTGACATGGAATGTTCCAGAGATGGTTACAGACCTGCAGCTGTCTTGTTTACATGGGGGTCAGCTTCTATTGGGTCAGTGATTGTTGACTCTGTGGTGACACGCATGCCCGTGCTCACTCATGCATGACGTGACGTCCTCATTTTAAGTGTCACGCCATGGCCCGGCGGTTTTGATGTCAAATGATCTGATTAGTCAAGTGTGTCGCTGCATTTTGTGCAGAAGTCAAAATGGCGGAAGGCAAGGCTTTTAGCGGATGTTTGTGGTAGCTTAGCAACCAAACGATAGTTGTGTGTTGTTGTTACCACGACCGATAAGTACCTAAACATACATGCAACTGGCCACGTAATGACGTCACGCAATTTTTGGCCGATTTTTAGCCCCCCCCTCCCCCTCGTCACACTTTGTCACAAAAACTTAGACACCCCCCCTGCAATATGACGTCACAAAGCTGTGACCCCCCATCCTAAAATTGGTATTTTCTTTTTGAAAATAAACATGTTTTGAAATCAATTTACAGTCATTTTAGTTTGTGTTTAGTGTAAGGCTGCATTCTAATATCGTAACACGCGAAAGTCCATGTAAAACGTCATAAAATAAATAGATAGTAAGAAACCGCCGAAAATTTAAGTGCAACTTTGATTTAAAGTGGCGTGTTTTGACGTGACGTCATAATTCTTAAACTCGCCCCCCCCCCCAAAAAAAAATAAATAAATAAATAAATAAAATAAACAAAATAAATAAATAAATAAATAAAATACGTGAGTGACGTCATTTATGGACAGCCCTTACAGATTTACAACCTTTTTCAAACGCTTATGAAAATTGAAACTCTCCAAATCGACTTGGGGAGGACGAGGTACCGAGGCTACTCTCAACCCCGATGCCCCCCCAACAACTTATTTACCCAAGGAAACCAATCACCGCCCGTTTACACTTCAAACTCATCTGTTCTGTTGCTATGGTGACAGGTTCAACAGATACTCTCTTGCCACCATACATCTTGGGCGTAGAGTGCTCGCCCTTGTTGAGTTGTTGATCTGCTGTGGCCATAGGGTAAACCCGATGTTTGTCTTTCGCGCCGGAATTGGTCGCGGCCATCACACTACGAGTGCACGCAGCTAAATTAATGACGTCATCTTGTTTATTTTAACAATATAGTTCGTTTAGCCTTGCGGTTCTGAACACTGTATTAGTGGGTTGATTTATGCAGTGAGCTTAAAATGCTCGCATCTCATATTCACCTTTATGCTAAATTTTCTCCCCCGGGCTTTGTTGGCTTAAAATTAAGGGTTGATGATTTAAGCTGGCGTGGATTTAAATTGTTTTCACCTCACTGCCGTCACCATGTTCAATGGTGTTAAAAGGTCTAATTATTTGTGTAACGACTGGAGCAGTCGACCTTTTAGTGAGCCCTAGCGTCATGCAATAGTGAGAGCACGTGGTTTCCTGTGAGACTGAGTGGAGCCATTAGTGAGCCCTGAGAGAAGGGAGACGATCCTGACATTCTAGACAACACTTTGTGGCCCCCTTCGTATGTTGACATGTTAAAACATCTGTCTGTATCCCAACACTGGGAAGACCCCGCTTAAACAATGTTAAGCTTACACTCTACTGAAGTTACTTGACAAAACACGCAATCCAGGAATGAAACATTTTTTTTTCTTCTTCACTTTAGCACCAAATCAAGCCTAAACTAATTCAAACCGCACTATAACCTAACACCACCCTAACCCAACACTAAACTTATTCTTCCCTAATCCTAGCAAAATTTATGTGTATCAGAATTTGATATTTCCGAAAAAATTATTAAAAAAAAAAAAAAAAAAAAAAAAAAAAACCAATAACAAAACAACACAACAACAACAAACAAGTACATGAACCTTGATCCAGCTTACATAACAATGTAATTATTTTGAGTGTAACGTGAGTACAATCAAAGACATACAATACAACATAAATCTTTTCCTTACTGTCCCGTTCAAGACTCCATAGTGTGTTACATTCAAAAGACGATTTCGGAATTTGCTGATGGTAAAATAAAAACATTATTCCTAAATTCTGTTGCAGTTCTTGCTGTAGCCATTGCACTTTCCCGTTTACTCGCTAGTATCGGTGCTTTCAGTTTATCGATTCTGTTCATTAGCGCGATTCTATGCTCACGGCATCAACTGCTTTGTCGGGTAGACTTCCGGAAATGAACTCACTCTCCTGACCTTGAACCCGGCATTCGTCACGTGATGACGGGCGTAGAATCAGGGGCGGGCATAGTAAGTTTAGTAACATAGGCGGCTCATAGCGGGTACAGCAACATGCCGCCTCACAAAATTTAAATTAGTTTACTGTGGTCCGAATGATATATTTATGTTAGGAATATTGTTATTATAATTGATTAGTTAACAATGAGTGCCGAGTACACTTCTCATAACAGGGGAACTTGAAATAATGGTCCATGTACACACCTGGTACAAGGGAAACTGGTCATGTACACAACTGGTACAAGGGAAACTGGTATGTACACACCTGGTACAAGGGAAACTGGTCATGTACACAACTGGTACAAGGGAAACTGGTCATGTACACACCTGGTACAAGGGAAACTGGTTATGTACACACCTAGTACAGGGGAAAATGGTCATGTACACACCTGGTACAAGGGAAACTGGTCATGTACACACCTAGTACAGGGGGAAATGGTCATGTACACACCTGGTAGACGGGAAACTGGTCATATACACACCTGGAACACGGGAAACTGGTCATGTACACACCTGGTACAAGGGAAACTGGTCATGTACACACCTGGTACACGGGAAACTGAACAATGATCATACTATTTGAAAGGAAGGCACGATTCTTAAAATACGATAATTATTATCTAAGCACATGAAATCTGGGCCAAGGTCGTTACACATAGAGACAGTGGTAAACAACACAGCAAACAAGCTAGTTACACATAGAGACAGTGGTAAACAACACAGCACGACTTTAACTTTTACCCTGTGACAGTGACAGCATTAAGGGCCCCATACAGCCAGCAGACAGTTTACAGAGAGCCCTAAATGATGAATTCGTGTTACAGATTTACAGCTAACAATGAGGCACAAAGAATTTTCCCTCTAAGATTCCTTGGTCCGTGTGAAAAGTTAAAAAAAAACTCCAAACTCGAATGCAAAAATTGCACATCATTTTTTTTTTCTTTTTTGTGGGGAATATTTTACAACCGTTGCTGCATGGTAATTCTACAATGCTGCGCGGCTGCGCCGTGAAGCTTACAGGGAATATTGGAAACAAATGATGCCTGGTGAAGGGCTGAAAGTACAAGGGGCATATGAGAAGTTTTTACCAGAACCCCCCGAGCTAAGGACAACAACTCACTTACTTTCTATCCGTTTCTCCAACAAATTTATTCTATGGTTGAGATGACTCTTGGTCTCTTCCATTTTGAACACTCTGAAAATACAAACACGTCACAAACTGCGTCACAAATAAACAATGATGGTAAAAAACACAAACTGCGTCACAAATAAACAATGATGGTAAAAACCACAAACTGAATCACAAACAAACAATGATGGTAAAAACCACAAACTGAATCACAAACAAACAATGATGGTAAAAATCACAAACTGAATCACAAACAAACAATGATGGTAAAAACCACAAACTGAATCACAAACAAACAATGATGGTAAAAACCACAAATTGAATCACAAACAATAAATAATGGTAAAAACCACAAATTGAATCACAAACAATAAATAATGGTAAAAACCACAAACTGAATCACAAACAAACAATGATGGTAAAAACCACAAACTACGTCACAAACAAACAATGATGGTAAAAACCACAAACTGAATCACAAACAAACAATGGTGGCGAGAAAACGCATCAAATGTGTCGATGAAAGGAATAAATGTAAGCTCAAACGCACCAAACGGTGCATGAAGGTTCCAAACTGTTACGAGCACCCATTAAACGGCCGCACCAAATCAAAGAACAGCCAATCGGTTAGAAACAGGGACACACGCATACAAATGTTTTTTTTTAACCAAAGATTTTGAAGAGTGGATCATCATAATAATAATAATAAACAATTAAATGAAATGTTTGTAATCGACGGTGAAATGAGACAACAAAAAAGTATAACACATTTGAATATTCATAAGCAGCATCACCTTTCATTATGATTGTGTGAACCGCCTATAAGTCTTGTTACAATATTGTATGACAACTTCAACTTACAAGACAGTGTGAATAAAACTTCAACTTACAAGACAGTGTGAACTGCCTATAAGTCTTGATACAATATTGTATGACAACTTCAGCATACAAGATAGTGTGAACCGCCTGTAAGTCTTGTTACAATATTGTATGGCAACTTACAAGGTAGTGTGAACCGCCTATAAGTCTTGTTACAATATTGTATGACAACTTCAGCATACAAGATAGTGTGAACCGCCTATAAGTCTTGTTACAATATTGTATGGCAACTTACAAGACAGTGTGAACCGCCTATAAGTCTTGTTACAATATTGTATGATTAGTATGACGGCTTTCATTTTCAACATCAGACGGAATGGCATTCAACACAGATGAAGAAATGTTGGGCATTACTTCATTGATTTTTAGTGTCCATTATTTCTGTTCCCGTTTTCTTTTAGTAAAACTACCTCAGAATATTTCATATTCAACACATTTGTAAAAAAAAAATATGTAGTCTCGTCTTTGAGAGAAAGCCTTTTTGAAAAAAAAAAAGTCTTTGAAATATTTCAAATTTTTACAATACTACTTTTAATCAGTATATTGTAAAGACCATACGGCATCATAACAAAATATTTTATTTATTACTAAAACCTAACACAAGTAACCAATGGTCCTTAGAGTGTCTGAACGGTGATCCTCACACCTCTTGTCTGTTCCTAATTCTCATCCCCCCACCCCGTCACACACACACACACACACGCGCACACGCACGCACGCACGCACACACACGCGCACGCACACACACACACACACACACACACACACGCACACACGCACGCACGCGCACGCCCGCACACGCGTACACACACGCACGCACACACACGCAATGCCTTCCTAGAAATATTAACATTTATTTTAAACCCCGTAAAACGTGTGTGGAGTATTACAAAGGCACAAAAATATAACAAAATATATAAAATAGAACAATTTTAAAACATTGACAAGAAAAATATCTACTCACGAACGGGCTAAAACTTATTTAAAATTTAAAAAGAAAACAATAAATTTTGCGGGTTAGAGATAAAATTGGGGTCCTGAATTAAAAACGTTTGAGAATCTCTTTTTGTAGACTGAAAGATAAAGAGTTGGTTTTATTGATCACCATTGAGGTTTAATCCCTTTCTTAAACCTGCCCATATAATTGAGCTCGGATCAGTTACGAGGCTTTTCAAACTTCTATTTTCTGATTAAATTTTACGCAATAAAAACTGAAACATGTAGAAGTCTAATTGTCTTTTTAGAAACAAATAGAAAATCTTAAAAATAAGGCATTGTTATCAATAATTTAAAAAGGAAATCGGGGAATATTTTCCTTAACACTTTAAAATGAAATTCGATCATCCTCAAAGATGATGTTTATTTTAAACTACCCTGACATTCCTGATAAATCAGTTTATAAAAATATAAAAAGCTATAAATATTTATAAACTTTTGTTAGTTGGCAACTACAAAGAGCGCGAAGCGAGAACATTGAAATGTACAATATTTAAGACAAGACACAAATGTAAAGATAAACACAGCCATGATATAATGGAAGCTATGAAGTGACAACATGGGTTATATTAGAACTTAAAACAGTTACGGATCAGCGGGTGGCCAATAGACTGGCCAATAGACTGTGGCCAATCGTCTGTGGCCAATCATAATGTTGTTTATAAATAAACCGGGATTTTATAATAACATTTAACCTCCTCCCCCCCCGAAATTGATCCGGAACTCGCGTCATATAATCTTATCCCAACAGGAAAGTAAGATTATAGAAAACTCTTTATACTTACGTTCTACTTTCTTTTCTAAACTATTGATACGTTTGGTTATAGAAAGCTTCATTTCTTCCAGGTTGACCACTCTGAAATACAGGTATGGTCAAGTATGGTCAGACTGAGGTCAGGTATGGTCAGGCTGAGGTCAGGTACGGTCATGATGAGGTCAGGTATGGTCAGTCTTAGGTCAGGTACGGTCAGACTGAGGTCACGTATGGTCAGGCTTAGGTCAGGTACGGTTAGACTGAGGTCAAGTATGGTCAGGTTGAGGTCAGGTATGGTCAAGTTGAGGTCAGGTATGGTCTGACTGAGGTCAGGTATGGTCAGGTTGAGGTCAGGTATGGTCTGACTGAGGTCAGGTATTGTCAGATAAGGTCATGCTAACGTAGACGTTGTATGGTAATTGATTAGGTGGATAGTCTAGGATAGGTGAAGGCAAAAAGGTGTAAATTACCCAATTTGTGGTAGAAAGTGTATTCTTGGGGGTAATGCACACTCATTGGGAACATAAAATACGCTAGATATATTAAAAATCCGTCATGTGTACGTGTACGCTTGGAACATAAAACACACTGTTGAATCGTTTCCTTCCAGAAAAGGTATTTTAAAGTTTGCTGTCTATGTACATTCCATATCTACATTTAAAATGAATGCCGTAAAAACTGCGCTAATTTGATTATGCCTGTTAATATCAAGCCCATTTAATGCTTGAATATTCCATGAAGTATGCACATTAAGTAGTAGTATTTTTTAAATACAATTTTTTTTAATTGTTTGCTCTCCTCCTGAATTGCGATGTCAAAGAATTAATGTTTTAAATGAAGTGAATGAATAATTTAAAAAGGTTAATTTTAATATGGGGAGAATGTGTTGATTTGTCTGTTGATGGGGCTCCAGCTGTGTTGATTTGTCTGTTGATGGGGCTCCAGCTGTGTTGGTTTGTCTGTTGATGGGGCTCCAGCTGTGTTGGGTAGTGTCGTTTTTTCTGCTTTCGCAAGAGAGAGGAATCCCAAAATTGAAGTTAGCAACAGTATGAGCCATCGTCACGCTCTTAACAACAGTATGATCCATCGTCACGCTCTAACAACAGTATGAGCCATCGTCACGCTCTTAACAACAGTATGAGCCATCGTCACGCTCTTAACAAAAGTATGAGCCATCGTCACGCTCTTAACAAAAGTATGAGCCATCGTCACGCTCTAACAACAGTATGAGCCATCGTCACGCTCTTAACAACAGTATGAGCCATCGTCACGCTCTAACAACAGTATGAGCCACCGTCATGCTCTTAACAACAGTATGAGCCATCGTCACGCTCTTAACAAAAGTATGAGCCATCGTCACGCTCTTAACAACAGTATGAGCCATCGTCATGCTCTGCTTGTGCAATATTTAAAACCCGACCTGCAAGTCATCAAGCATGGTGTTATCATTCAGATTATTGTTAATTGTATTAAAAGACATGCACTGCATACGCGACTGTTTGGTGATTTATGTGAAGATGGTGAAGCTGAGCATACAGACGTACTTTAGAACACACGGAGGTACGGTGGGTTTCATTTTCTGAGCTTAGTGTGGGCTCTGAAAGTGGAACTTGAAACATTTCTGACTGGTCAAGAGTCTGGCAGAGAAGTTTACAAAATACTGTTGGGCTGCACCCACTCACGCGCTCAGCTGGTATTGTTGGGCTGCACCCACTCACGCGCTCAGCTGGTATTGTTGGACTGCACCCACTCACGCGCTCAGCTGGTATTGTTGGGCTGCACCCACTCACGCGCTCAGCTGGTATTGTTGGGCTGCACCACTCACGCGATTAGCTGCTATTTTTTTTTTTTTTTGAGAATTGAATCAATATTTGAATGGAGGAAAACATCAGTCTGAGAAACGAAAAAGCAAAAGGAAACAATTTAGCGTTCTTCTCAAAGTTGGCCTTGAACTCGGAAGATTGTTTAAATATAAATTTTGACATCAAGGATGTAATAAAGAGGCGCCTTACCAAGCTCATAAATCGGTTTACTCTTTATGCTACAGTTTATACGTCAGTTGGATTGTACAACCCGTTCGATGTGATTTTGAGGATGTACAAGATGGGTCTCAGGGCTGGGCAGAGGCACTTCTTGACCGTCAATCCTAGAACGAGGCCCGTATTGAGTTAGTAAACAAAGCAGATCGTACACAATTTTTGGTCGTCAGATGCTGCGAGGGCTTTCAACATTTTTGTTAGTACATCGCATCATGCACGATTTATCATCATATCTAGAAGTGTCAGGGCCGTAAGGCCTATAACTGTTATAACCATGATTTTTAGGCCTATAACTGTTATAACCATGATTTTTAGGCCTATAACTGTTATAACCACGATTTTTAGGCCTATAACTGTTATAACCATGATTTTTAGGCCTATAACTTTTATAACCATGATTTTTAGGCCTATAACTGTTATAACCATGATTTTTAGGCCTATAACTGTTATAACCATGATTTTTAGGCCTATAACTGTTACTCTTGCTTACATGAAGGTTGTTAGTGCTCTCTTGCTTACAAGAAGGTTGTTAGTGCTCTCTCGCTT
>MUZC01001755.1:709-11564 GCA_002072015.1 Radix auricularia | reverse complement strand
AACCATGATTTTTAGGCCTATAACTGTTATAACCATGATTTTTAGGCCTATAACTGTTATAACCATGATTTTTAGGCCTATAACTGTTATAACCATGATTTTTAGGCCTATAACTGTTATAACCATGATTTTTAGGCCTATAACTGTTATAACCATGATTTTTAGGCCTATAACTGTTATAACCATGATTTTTAGGCCTATAACTGTTATAACCATGATTTTTAGGCCTATAACTGTTATAACCATGTCACTTAGGCCTATAACTGTTATAACCGTGCCATTTAGGCCTATAACTGTTATAACCGTGCCATTTAGGCCTATAACTGTTATAACCATTATATTCGACTGTAAACTTTTATAATTGTATCAAATAAATTCCCCACAAAATGTGGATACTCCGTGACGCATTGACTTAAAATATATCAACTCAGAATCCTTTTCAGATTCATGTTTAGACACTTGTCTGGATTCGAAAGATCAAAAGATATTTTTTTCGGTTGGGGCTTAGCCCCAGGCCCGTTACGAAACGCCCCCCCCACCCCAACCCCCAAATCACGTGGACAGGACTGCGCACCTTTGGGGGGTAACATCAACATAAAATTGTATGTTTTGGAGAAACGTCTAAACAAGTTCGCCGACCCCTGGTCTACACAAGTTTGCTGACCCCTGGTCTAAACAAGTTTGCTGACCCCTGGTCTAAACCAGTTTGCCGACCCCTGGTCTAAACAAGTTTGATGACCCTGGTCTACACAAGTTTGCTGACCCCTGGTCTAAACAAGTTTGATGACCCTGGTCTAAACAAGTTTGCTGACCTCTGGTCTAAACAAGTTTGCTGACCCCTGGTCTAAACAAGTTTGCTGACCTCTGGTCTAAACAAGTTTGCTGACCTCTGATCTAGGAAATAACGCATCACATTGACACATTGTTTTTGTTTTGTTGTTGGTTGAGATTACAATGTTCAGGTGTTAACTCAGTTATTGTGACCCCTTTACCTAACCCCAACCCTATCCCAAACCCCTTATTAATATTAACTTCAACCCTAACCCTAAAACCAACCCCAATCTTAACCCCAAACCTAAAGCTAACACTACCCCCCCCCCCCCCCCCATAAAAAGATGTTTAAAAAGTTTATATTGAAGACAAGGAAAATTTTAACACCCAAGTTCTAGTGACAGTTGTCACATCCAAGTCATCATGACAGATTCCACGTCCGGGCTAGGTTCAACTATGAATGTGCGTAGAGTTGATATTTTTAAACAGGTTTAATTGAGTCAACACGCCAGGCTCTATTACGGACAATCTAGGATCAGCTAAAAAAAAAGTCTGAATTCTCTTAGGATACGCCTGGTTCAACTAAGATTAAACTCGAGGTTTAACTCACGCATCTATGTGAGTCCATCGCTGAGATCACGAAATCTCCTGAAGCATCTCAACCTAAAAAATGGCGAGGTTAGAAAAAAAAAAGAAACTTGATCTTATGATATAAAAAAAACAGTTATTGTCGCTGACAAAAAAAAAGTTATTTCTAAAAAAAATTCAAAGCCTCAGTGTTGAAATGCCCAGAGGGCGACTGGCGCAAATGTCAGCCGTATGGAGCGGTAAAAACAACTGTCATTTGATGAGCGAGCTTTTAGGAGATGTCATATTTCTACAACAGCAACGCGGCGTCGGCTGTATTCTTTAGCGACTGGAGATTGTGAGCCAAATCTGGAAGGCTAGAAAAGAATTCATTTTTTCGAATCTATGCGCTGAACGGCCATAACAACGACAAATATTTCTTCAAATTCTGCTCTTCTGCAGACACACGTATTCTCTCTGTTCCTAAAACACAAACTAAAAAATTTATAAATGATGAAAGGTCTTTCTCTTTTTGTGCATCAAAAAAAAAAAAAAAAAGTAATTCTCTACCATTACACGTTCGCAGTACCCCAACTAATAAGACCTTCAAGTTCAAGACAGCACTAAAGACACATCTCGTCAAACTTTACTTTCAAAGTGGATACATTACAATCGAACATTTCTTTAACTGATAAACGTAGCTTCAATCTACTGTAATGTCCGTATATGTTGTATTTAGGATATGATATCTAACAACTAACACCTCCACTAGACACCTCTCAGCAAGGATCAAATCGTCTTCTCTGAAATTCTAAAGATCAGATTTCGCTTCTTTTAAAATAATAAAATGAGTGATGATGCTACTTCCGGTTGGAATAGTGCCGCCAGGGGGCTACAACTGCTGAAAACGAAAGCTCGGTTATTATTTCCCTTGAACAAAATTTAATGACATGTCTCATACTGGACGTTTTGATGACATGTCACACACTGGATGTTTTGATGACATTCTCATACTAGACGTTTTAATGACATGTCACATACTGGACGTTTTGATGACATGTCACATACTGGATGTTTTGATGACATTCTCATACTAGACGTTTTAATGACATGTCACATACTGGACGTTTTGATGACATGTCTAATACTGGACGTTTTAATGACATGTCACATACTAGACGTTTTAATGACATGTCACATACTAGACGTTTTGATGACATGTGACATACTGGACGTTTTGATGACATGTCTAATACTGGACGTTTTGATGACATGTCTAATACTGGACGTTTTGATGACATGTCTAATACTGGACGTTTTGATGACATGTCACATACTGGACGTCTTGATGACATGTCTAATACTGGACGTTTTGATGACATGTCTAATACTGGACGTTTTGATGACATGTCTAATACTGGACGTTTTGATGACATGTCACATACTGGACTTTTTGATGACATGTCTAATACTGGACGTTTTGATGACATGTCTAATACTGGACGTTTTGATGACATGTCTAATACTGGACGTTTTGATGACATGTCTCATACTGGACGTTTTGATGACATGTCTCATACTGGATGTTTTGATGACATGTCTCATACTGGACGTTTTGATGACATGTCTAATACTGGACGTTTTGATGACATGTCTAATTCTGGACGTTTTGATGACATGTCTCATACTAGACGTTTTGATGACATGTCACATACTAGAAGTTTTAATGACATGTCATATACTGGACGTTTTGATGACATGTCACATACTGGATGTTTTGATGACATGTCTCATACTGGACGTTTTGATGACATGTCTCATACTGGACGTTTTAATGACATGTCACATACTGGACGTTTTGGTGACATGTCACATACTGGACGTTTTGATGACATGTCTCATACTGGGCGTTTTGAATGCCAAGGACTTGTTCAATGAAATGATAAACTGTGATGACGTAGTCACGACATAGTGGTTGTCAACTCTGTCACCCTGCCGCCCCCTTCACCATAGAAATACAATGACAGTAAAATAAAACCCCCAATAAAGTGTCATGTGTTATGTGTCGCCTATAAATTAAATTATGGAGCCGTACAACAGCGTCAGAAACATTGACCCCAATGGCCCGATGGAGCACCGTGTCATAAGGGGATGCAACTACCCGTCTGTTATTTCAATTGCCCTTATTTCATGGTTAAGGGGAGCTCACAATTATCACGAGGCTTCCATCTCATTGCGAAATGGCTCCATTTGCCCTTAAATTACAATTAATATACATAATTTGCAATGTACTTCCCGTCTGTCCGTCCCGTCCGTGACGCTACTAATTTTAGAAAGCAGCGCACCAAATTGCTACACCAAAAATAACTCGTTTCGAACGTCCGCATAAAATTTTTAAATTTTGAAATGAATAAAATAAAATAAAATAAATGAAAGTTCTGTAATACATTATTTTTATTGTGATGTGTATTTTTATCAAAATTAATAGATTTGAGCTGACTTATATTTATTTTGAAAACTTCCGTCATTTTTGACGGGTGATATACTAGTTATCAATAATTTTTAATTTTTTTCTTGTTTAAATAGCCATGATTGACTTGGAACTTCATCAAAGCGCGGTTCTAATGTTAGGAAGATGAGGACAAACGAAGAGGTCATTCAATTCCAACCAAAATTTGGAAGGGAAATCCTTTTTTGAATTGTTTAAAAGATAATAATAGTGATATAAGCTAAGTCAACTATCGCCTGAACAATGAGCATTCAATCCACAATTTACTTACAATCTTCCCTTCACGGATTGAAATTCAATCCAAAAATTTCTTTCAATCTTCACTTTCCCAATCTGACATTAAATCCAAAACTTTCGTTATAATCTTCTATACATGGAAATTATGAACCCATCATTAAACACTCATTCCTTTCTTATAGTTATTCATACAAAAGATGAACTATAAATAAGTGACATCTGAGTTCAAATGTATAATTAAAAGCCATTGAAGGCCAAAGGTATCATTCAAATCAGAGGTCGATCATAGTGAAAAAAAAATGTGAGTTATAATGTTTGGGACTGAATGGAAGCTGAAGAGTTTAACGTAATGAAATAATTAAAAGAGCAGACTATGGTTGGTGAGGTTGTTGTATGAAATCTTGTATGAGCATGTTGTATGAAGATCTTGAATGAGCATGTTGTATGAAGATCTTGTATGAGCATGTTGTATGAAGAAGTTGTATGAGCGTGTTGTATGAAGATCTTGTATGAGCATGTTGTATGAAGATCTTGTATGAGCATGTTGTATGAAGATCTTGAATGAGCATGTTGTATGAAGATCTTGTATGAGCATGTTGTATGAAGATCTTGTATGAGCATGTTGTTTGAAGATCTTGTGTGAGCATGTTGTATGAAGATCTTGTATGAGCATGTTGCATGAAGATCTTGTATGAGCATGTTGTATGAAGATCTTGCATGAGCATGTTGTATGAAGATCTTGTGTGAGCATGTTGTATGAAGATCTTGTATGAGCATGTTGTATGAAGATCTTGTATGAGCATGTTGCATGAAGATCTTGTATGAGCATGTTGTATGAAGATCTTGTATGAGCATGTTGTATGAAGATCTTGTATGAGCATGTTGTATGAAGATCTTGTATGAGCATGTTGTATGGAGATCTTGTGTGAGCATGTTGTATGAAGATCTTGTATGAGCATGTTGTATGAAGATCTTGTATGAGCATGTTGTATGAAGAAGTTGCATGAAGATGTTGTATGAGGATGTTATATGAGGTTGTTGTATGATTAAGTTGTATGAGATGTTGTATGATTAAGTTGTATGCGATGTTGTATGATTCAGTTGTATGAGGATGTTATATGAGAATGTTGTATGATTAAGTTGTATGAGGGTGTTGTATGATTATGTTGTATGAGGGTGTTGTATGATTAAGTTGTATGATGACGTTGTATGAGGCTATAGTAGCTATTTACCTGTTTAACTGCTCGGCGACGTGGGTCAGCACAGCTTGGAAGGCGTCATTCTCAGCTGGGGAAGAAATGAACAAACTATGATTGGAATGTGATCTGTAAGGTCAAGGTCACACACACACACACATCAGGCCAGTGAGAGATCTGTCATGACGAGGTCAAATACACATCAGGCAAGTGAGAGATCTGTCATGTCAAGGTCACACGCACATCAGGCAAGTGAGAGATATGTCTTGCCAAGGTCAAATACACACCAGGTCAGTGAGATATCTGTCATGTCAAGGTCAAATACACACCAGGTCAGTGAGATATCTGTAATGTCAAGGTCAAATACACATCAGGCAAGTGAGAGATCTGTCATGTCAAGGTCAAATACACACCAGGTCAGTGAGATATCTGTAATGTCAAGGTCAAATACACATCAGGCAAGTGAGAGATATGTCATGTCAAGGTCAAATACACATCAGGCAAGTGAGAAAGTTGGGCGTAGAAAATAAAAATGAAAACTAATTTAAAGTTAAAGAAATTTGAGATCGTTTAAACGTTCCCAACATGCAATATGCCAGTAAACAAAAAAGTTTTTGAAATAGCTCGATGGCGATGTGGATGTGTTTAAAAAAAGTGGAACTGATTTAGATTCGCAGCAAAAGTCTCTCACCTGACACCCTGGCATCATTCACATGGCATTTGTTTTTGTTTAAAACTTTTCAGAAGTTCATGTTAAAATTCAGAAGAAAAAAATTAATAATAATAAAAAAAAAAAAAAAGACAACGTATTTCACAAGCCCTTTTTTTTATTTAAGAGACAACTAAGAGTATGTTTATTATAATTAGCATCGCACGACAATAAAAAAATCCTAAATTTTAGGCACGTCTCAAATATATAAAGGTTTTACAGTAATTAAAAAAAAAAACTTCTTCAGTCTGCCTGCTGAATTTCAGCTCCATTAGTTCACGGGAAAGGGGTTATAAAAACGTGTAATATAGTGCGCACGGCAAGACAGCCTAGAAAAAAACTAGCATTTACGTTTATAGATAAGGAATATATTGTCAATATTATACCCATCGCAGATGCGCCACAGGAAACTAATAAAAAGGCTGTTCAATACGCACCGCGACACTTATGCACAAAAATTGACATGCTACAAAGAGATAAATAGATATAATCTAACAATGCATTAATTTAATTACAGTACATTCGATTTGAAATGTTGATAGATCCTTTTTATCGTCAGCACGAGTCAGCCTGCAAAATTTCAGCTCGCTAGCATACGAGAAAATGGGTTAAAAATAGATCAAAAGTTTTTTTCGGAAATCAAGCAGACGCCACTATTAAATATAAAGGATTTAAATATAAATGTGATTTTGTTTATTTATTTTGTTTAAAATAATCTAAAACATAAATTTTAAAGGCGCTTTTGTTAAAAGTATGTTTTAGATTATTTTTTTGTAAGGGAAAACCTTTAAATGACGTTTAGTTCGAGAGCTTAGAGTGATGACATATTTCATAGTTTCACTTACAAAGTCAGATTTTATGACTTATTTTATTCTTTTAATTTCATGTACTACTTTAGGAAACTATATTTTCACCAAACTGTGTCAGGCCAGCAAAGTTCTGTATGTAACATATGTGTGGTCTTTAATTGTGTCAGGCCAGCAAAGTTCTGTATGTAACATATGTGTGTCTTTAATTGTGTCAGGCCAGAAAAGTTCTGTATGTAACATAAGGTGATCTGTTCCTTGTATGTGAGAACTTAAAGTAAGGTCTATACAAGAACTTTAGTTTTCCACTTTCGTTTTGGTCACCTTGATGATGTTTGTGTTCATCTGGTGTAGGCGCACGACAGAGGAAGCAGTCAATAATAACGCATCAAGGTGCGCAATAAATCAAGGTCATACAAGACTTCACCCGGAGCTTATAGGATAAGATGAGCAAGAGCAATATATCTTAGAATCCTTTCTTGTGTAGGACATAAGCGCGTCCTAATTAAATCGCATTACCGAGCATAACAAAAATGTTGCTATCATTGGCAACTTTGGTTTTTTAAAATAATAAACTCAACCAAATTTTTTAGTCTTTCAAAATTTAAAAAAAGTAAATAATAGAAAGTAATTTGTTCGAGCGTGTGTGTGTATGTGCAAGTGCAAGAACATGACTGAGTTCATTATAAAAATTAAAAAAGAGTTATTTTAATAAAACACTATTCAGCAGAAGAGACAAGGTTTGAAAAAGAAAGGGAGACAACGGATGAATAACAACCCTTAACAAAAGAGAGTTTTCCATAGTCTGATGGTTTAGTCTGAGAACGAGGCTAACCTAAAGGTCAAAGTAATAATGGGGGGGGGGAGGGGGGGCGCTGATAAAAAATATTTCAGTTTTAGGAATCGCCCATAGTGTATTTCCAGTTCTGTTCATTACAATATCATCCCTCCTTCGCGTTGTCCTACATTTCTTTGTTCGATGCTACATTTCTTTGTTCGATGCTACATTTCTTTGTTCGATGCTACATTTCTTTGTTCGATGCTACATTTTAAAAAAATCAGTTGAAATGAAACATCACGTATGTAAACTACAGTATTTGATTTCTTATATGAGCAAGTAAAATTGTTAACGTTTGGGCTGAGGTAAGTCTATCAGCGAAAATAAAAACATTCAAATCATTCTAAATGTAACTATTAATTAATAATAAGACGAAAGAAAAGAATCATAACACGGAAGTCTCTCATTAAAAAAAAATCATGTTAAGCCTGGTCCCTTTTGGAACTCAGGACGTGTTAGCGCATTTTCGTATTATGTATCAGTACTTATGTTAGATATCAGCATTATGTAGTTATCAGTAATTGTGTTTAGATTTTAGACATATTTTTATGAATTTTCTTGTGTAATGAATATACCTGACATTTTTTTTAATTTAAAAGTCATTTCTTTACATTTTAAATTTTTTTATTTTCTCTTTAATCTAACTACAAGTGGTTTGTGGTCACTGAAATAGGACTCATAAATGAAACATTCTAAATTGTAATCAGCTAATCGCCCAAATACTCCGTCAATTGTTGTTTGATAGATCGTAGTTGCCAATCTTGGTGAAAGTAGTTGAATGTTGAAGCTTGTTTCGAAAAAGTTTTCAATTTCTGCCCCTGGGCCGCTAAGATCTTGATTGAAGTCACCACAAATGATGACGTAAAACTCTCTAAACTTTTACACATATTCTAATGACGTCAACAAAAAAAACACTAATACTTTTGATAATACTAAGACTTCCGGCAATGGCGGCCGTTGCCTGCGCCAGTGTTATCTCTCGATTCGCAATGTTTTTTGGTAGTTTTAACGGGGTTTTTTAACGGATCGAGTAACTGAGTGTTGATGCACAAATGGCAGGTCAGGACATACAAAAAACATATATACATCATGGGTCTAGGACTTATGGATGCTGAGATCTAGGGTGATGACAGACGGACGGACGGACAAAACGGGTGCAATAGCGCATTCGACTTCTCGAAAATGCGCTAAAAATAAGAATCTACATTTTTTGTGGTCTGTGATTTTTTTTAAAGTTAAGATTTTGTTTATGATGTTATGTTGTTCTGAATGATGTACAATGTTGTTTGTGATGATATATCGTCTGTGTGATGGTAGATTGTTGTGTCTGATGGTACATTGTTCTGTAAGATGGTACACTGTTGTGTATGATGGTATATTATTGTGTGTGATGGTACATTGTTGTGTATGATGGTACATTATTGTATGTGATGGTACATTGTTTTGTATGATGGTACATTGTTGTGAATGATGGTACATTGTTTTGTATGATGGTACATTGTTGTGTATGATGGTACATTGTTGTGTGTGATGGTACATTGTTGTGTGTGATGGTACATTGTTGTGTGTGATGGTACATTGTTGTGTGTGATGGTACACCGAATGCAATGATGTACTTATCAACTGTATTTTAACATATTGAGAGCACTGTTACTTGTTCAAAATTTGGATATGTTTTCATGATATAATTAAGTCACTGTTCCTGTTTAATGTGACAGCTACATGTGTAAGTCAGTTTTCTTATGTCAAATGACAGGATTAATTCCATTCCCTTGTTGTTGATTGTTTCGTTGAAGAGTGTGTGTGGTGTGTGTGTGTGGTGTGTGATGTGTGCGTGTGGGGGGTCGTGTAGTAACTATGTGAAGACCGTCGGGTCCTATTTGACCGGTGAATAAATAACCGGTCTCAAATCTCCAGTTTGCTAATCAACCGGTGCCGGTATGACGGAGTTATCGATCAAAGCCCGGTTAGTTCCCTTTGTCAGAGCGCAAACTGTTGGTTCATTAGGAGATGTCGTGATGGCGGGGAGTGGTGGAGGGGGGAGGGGAGGTATGGGGGATGATGGTGACATGACGGGTCTAACATGGACATGGGGGGGGGAAATAAGGGAATACCAGGGGTGAGTTGAATGGGAGTGATAGAAAAGGAAGTAGGGAAGGAGTGAAAGAAGAGTGAATTGGAGAGGGGATTGAAGGGAAAAAGGCAGATTTAAGACAGCTTGAAAGAGTTTGTAAGGAGTGAGAGAAATTGAGTGAGCTTGTAAGGAGTGAGAGAAATTGAGTGAGTTTGGAAGGAGTGAGAAAAATTGAGTGAGGTTGAAAGGAGTGAGAAAAATTGAGTGAGGTTGGAAGGAGTGAGAGAAATTGAGTTAGTTTGGAAGGAGTGAGAAAAATTGAGTGAGTTTGTAAGGAGTGAGAGAAATTGAGTGAGGTTGGAAGGAGTGAGAAAAATTGAGAGAGTTTGGAAGTAGTGAGAGAAATTCAGTGAGGTTGGAAGTAGTGAGAGAAATTGAGTGAGTTTGGAAGGAGTGAGAGAAATTCAGTGAGGTTGGAAGTAGTGAGAAAAATTGAGTGAGTTTGGAAGGAGTGAGAGAAATTCAGTGAGGTTGGAAGGAGTGAGAAAAATTGAGTGAGTTTGGAAGGAGTGAGAGAAATTCAGTGAGGTTGGAAGGAGTGAGAAAAATTGAGAGAGTTTGGAAGTAGTGAGAGGAAATTGAGTGAGTTCGGAAGGAGTGAGAGAAATTGAGTGAGTTTGGAAGTAGTGAGAGAAATTGAGTGAGTTTGGAAGTAGTGAGAAAAATTGAGTGAGTTTGGAAGGAGTGAGAGAAATTCAGAGAGGTTGGAAGGAGTGAGAAAAATTGAGAGAGTTTGGAAGTAGTGAGAGAAATTGAGTGAGTTCGGAAGGAGTGAGAGAAATTGAGTGAGTTTGGAAGGAGTGAGAGAAATTCAGTGAGGTTGGAAGGAGTGAGAAAAATTGAGAGAGTTTGGAAGGAGTGAGAGAAATTGAGAGAGGTTTGAAGGAGCGAGAGAAATTGAGTGAGTTTGGAAGGAGTGAGAGAAATTGAGTGAGTTTGGAAGTAGTGAGAGAAATTGAGTGAGTTTGGAAGGAGTGAGAGAAATTGAGTGAGTTTGGAAGGAGTGAGAGAAATTGAGTGAGTTCGGAAGAAGTGAGAGAAATTGAGTGAGTTTGGAAGGAGTGAGAGAAATTGAGTGAGTTTGGAAG
>MUZC01001753.1:9791-42642 GCA_002072015.1 Radix auricularia | reverse complement strand
CAGTGATGCACCATCGTCTCGCGAGACGGAAGGATGCCGAATACATTGCATGTGATTGTCGTTGGATGTGACAGTCGTTGGATGTGATTGTCGTTGGATGTGATAGTCGATGGATGTGATAGTCGTTGGATGTGATAGTCATTGGATGTGATAGTCGATGGATGTGATAGTCGATGGATGTGATAGTCGATGGATGTGATAGTCCATGTTTGTGACAGTTGTTTGATGTGACAGTAGTTGCATTTGACAGTCGTTGAATATGACAATTCTATGATTTGACTATTATGATTGTCGTTGGATGGGACAGACGATGCGATTAAATATGATTTTAGCACACGCCTCTTGCTGGGCAGAAACATTGCTATAGGAGAATCACGTTTCCTAACAAATCTCTCGTTTTCCCCCCGCCTGTCCTCCAGTGATAATGATAATTATCATTTCCCTAGGATTATAGGTTCATTAGTTTCAATATTTTAAAATCAATTTCAACGAGGCTTAACAGTTTTTGAAAATAAAAATGAGGTCAAACTTTTACTCTGCTTAAAAATTGCTGCTGTTGATTTGATTGTGCTCCGGTTTTATTTCAATACCTTGATGTCACCATGGGTGCTGATGAAAAAAAATTGATTTGATGTGATAAAGACGATGTCGGGATTTACGTGGGTGGAAAAAAAATGATTCACACGAAAATGAAAGTTATACATTTTATGACGTAACATTTTCTTAGTTACTTTTTAGTCTGACCGAGATTGTAATTATTATTTTAACATTCATCAAAATGGCGTGACGTAGTTCAAGTTTATGAGATCCAGGTTGTGACAAGAAATTTACCGACCCCCTTCCACAGAACAAAATGTTTGAAATTTTGAAAATGCTTCCTGATACAAAGAAGAAATATCGTCAGAGGCGGATCACTCACTCCGCCTTAATCTTACGCCCCTGTGCGGGTTAATATTAAACTTATCTTCAGGAAATCGATTTCTTGGATCTCGTTAAAGTCTCAATCTTTGGTTTAAGGAGTGATTGTTTTTCCATGTCTTTATTGCGTTATTTCTATTTTTATAACTCATTGAAAAGCGCTTTTGGGATGAAAGCTTCGTCTCAGAATGAAATAAATTCAATTTCTTTCGCCCTTGTTATGGTTGCCGTTTTGAGTTCCCTGTGCGTTGGAGAGTTAAGAGCGTCGTTTGATGTCCGCTGACATCGGCCATGGACAACAGAGACGTGTAGATGGGGACACAAATAGACAATCGACCTCATTTACTTTAGATGATGCGGGTCAATGTAATCTTTTTCTGTTACCGTTGGTTGGTGAAGCGGGGAACACGTAAATGCTCTGGTCATCACAAGGGCAGGATGCTAGAGGGTTAGAGAGTTTAAACAGTGGTCTGCGATGTGCCGTCTGTACTGTTAGCGTCCAAGTCATTATTACAGTGGTAGGCTGTCGACGCGTTAGTTGTTTCCATACTACTAAGTGATGAGTGACTGAATTTTTAAGTAAAAAAAATTAACACTTACAAGATTAAACAAATAATATATATATATTTAATTAGAATGAAATTATGACAAGCACAAGACGAGTGCAAACAAGCATGACGAATGACCCTCGCTAGGGTCGACCAATCACAGGTTCTAGTTGGCAAGCGGGGGTTGTGTAGTTAGGGGCAGGTAACAACAACCACATTGTGCATCTCTCGGGACCAACAATGCGTCAGTGGTTCTCCTCCCGGGACGTGGCCTCACATTGTTTTAATCTGCTGTTTGAGTCCGTTCTTTGCACTATGTATGGGCAAGTCTGCGGCGTATGTCCACCGCGGGTCGTATCAAGTATTTGTGGATGAGCCAATGAGTACTCCATAGATGTACAGGAGTACATTTGACCATAATGATGTATAACGGATTTGTTACTTATGTAGTCTTTTACTTTACTTCGTACCTGAATAATTGTCTATGTTAATTACTGCTGATATAATTTTTTTAAATGTTTTTTGTTGCTGTTGCGCCATGTTACATTGGTTCTTATTGGTATAATTTTTCGTTTAAAAATGTTTTCAGTTATTAGTAAAAATATGTTCTATTAGTAGTTAAAAGATATAATCTTTTATGTTTTATTTTTACTATGCATTTTTAAGTGACTTCCAGCTCACTTAAGAAAGTCTTGCTCTTCAAAAATACGCCTTGGTGTTCATTTCAATATGATGCTTTGCTGTTAATTCCTTGAAAACCATACATCCTCCAAATATAGACTAACGACAAGAGTATTATGATTTACAGCCTGTTAACAGGACGTCTAATATGCGAATGATTCATCTTCCATAAAATATCAGTATATGCCATTTCACCAGTTAAGATATTTGACCTTAAAGCATGTAGGCCTAGATTATATTTAACTTAAAAGATACGCATAATTCAACAATAAAAAACCTTTTCTTTCTTGATTTTTAAAGGTTATTGTTTATTTACAATCTTTTATTTCTTAAACTATTAACGGGATTTTACTCTTCATTCATTAATAAGAAAACAACCGTTAACTTTTTTTTAAAAGTGCTGTCAAAACTTTAAAAACAACACTTAAACGGCCAAGTAACACTGGGGTGTACATAACTATGTCTACAATTTCGATTGTTAATATTTCCGTGTGATTTGTTAAACTGACATAAATAAAATGACTTCGTCATGACCGGGAAAGAATGCTGCTTAGTTCCAGCAAAGCCATGGGAGTTAGTGTCCATAGTTTAAGTGGGTGTTGTGACCTGATCGTCATAAAAACATGACTTTAAAAAAAAAAAACAACGTCCAAAAGTTTATAGACAATATTAGCAAACAAGATGTTTTTAAAAAATATTGTTTATTTATTTTTTTAACAATTTTTATGCATGAAAGAAGACAAAATGAAACAGTTGTAAATTATCGCCATTAAAAAAAATCACGAAAAGTTTGATGCTGTGGTCAAAGAAACAATAACAAGGGTGTCATAACTATTTACAAGCATTGATTTGAACTTTGAATGTTCTTATGATGGTGGGTGGGCGATCCCGTAGTGCTGTGTGTATTTCTCTGATAACAAAGTTTAATTGTTTATAAATCGGGCAATCTTCTGTACAGAAGGTGAGTCCGTAACAGATAAGATAAGTGCTAGGCATTAATCAGGTTGTTGTTTATGATTTTAAAAATTATTATTATGTTAAAATTCTTGGTTTTTTTTCAACACAAAAAAATAGTAACTTGATGATAAATTTAATATTTTTTGCAGCCGTTTGTCATTGTAATTTATGATTAGAAATGCTATAAGATTTCTTGTGGCAATTAAAATCTTAACATCGTTTCTAAAGAGTGGCACACCTAAAATATGGCGGCACTCGGGTTGTTTTAAACTCCTGGTATCACGTGATTAAAAATTTAAAAAGAACCAATTTAATGAGGACCCATGAATAAGAGGGTCATAGTAAAAAGTCATACGAAATTCACGTGCTCCTTGATGATTAGCGTATACAAAAAAAAAAATTAAAAAAAAATGATTTATAAATTAAATCGTACATCAGCAGTTCATATTTTCATATTCAATTTAAAAACCCAAAAGACAAATTATGAAAGAACGTATGAATTTTGTTTAAAAACGGATGATGTATATAAATAGGCTTTGTTATAATTAACCGGTAATCTAATAAAAGAGATGTTGGGGATATATATATATTTATATACATAATTCATCTTATTTAAGGGCACATTTCATAACAAGTCAATGAAAGATACGAGTCAGTATGTAACTGTATGTAGATTGAGAAGGCTGTATCTTATCAGCTATTTATTATTACTTCGTTAATTTAAGACGGGTTAAAATGAAATCAGTTTTACAGTTTTCGTAATTTTACTATGCTACAATTTTGAGAACGTAGTGATTCGACTGTATTAGTGCTTCAAAAAATAGTTCCCTTAAATTGTATCTAAAAATAGAACATTACTCATTGAGCTATGACGTTTTCCGGGCTAGAAAGGACAAACCCTTATTTATGCAAGGTGTTTTCAATGTTTTTGAGCTGTTCATTTAAAATTTGCTTTCATGAATTGATTAAATGGACGGACAAACATATGAATGAACATATGGATGAGCATATTAATAAACATATGAATGAAAATATGGATGAATATATGGATGAGCATATGGATGAAAATATGGATGAACAAATGGATGAACATAAGGATGAACATATGAATGAACTTATGGATGAACATATGGAGGAACATATGAATGAACATATGGATGAGCATATTAATAAACATATGAATGAACATATGGATGAAGATATGGATGAAACTAAGGATGAGCATGTGGATGAATATATGGATGAACATATGGATGAACATGTGGATGAGCATATGGATGAACATGTGGATGAGCATATGGATGAACATATGAATGAAACATATGGAGGAACATATTTTGTAGAAAAAATGTAATTGAAAGAATACTTAATTTCCCATTTTTTAAAATATTATTTTTGTCATCTTGTGCATGGGCACAATAAAATTGATTAAACACCGTTTAATTTTTTTAAAAACTCATTATCGGCAAAATTACTAAGTGTATCCAACCTGAAATTTAAAAACAAAAAACTAAACTATGGACAATTACGAAATAAACTCCATAATGTTTTTAAAAAAATGTTCCTTTCCTATTTTTAATTATAAATTTTTTTTTTCTTTGCTGTTCTGTCATTTCCATGTTAGCAAAACTTCCATTTTATTTTTGTAAAGTGAAGTAATCATAAATACATACCATATGAAATAAATTGTGGATGGGGGTGCAAGGCATTCTAATTTAGACACTGTGTTTTGTATTAACACAATAATGTATGTTAGGCAAGTTGTGATTATGGATCAGTTTAAAATAAACAATATATAACATATTCGGTTCAACAAAATTCAACAGCAACAGTGATATCTTTGCCTTTACAGTGCATTTAATAATGTTTAATTATAAAGTACTAAAATATTTTCAGTACGGGCAGTCACGCTATTGTTTATAGAGCCCCACCTGGCACAGACAGTAACAACTGGAACAGTCAGTCACAATTAGAGCAGTCAGTCACAACTAGAACAGTCACAACTAGAACAGTCACAACTAGAACATTCAGTCACAACTGGAACAGTCACAACTAGAACAGTCAGTCAGACTTGGCACAGTCTGTCAAAACTGTAACAGTCAGTCACGAATGGAAAAGTCAGTCACGAATGGAACAGTCAGTCACAAATGGAACAGTCAGTCACGAATGGAACAGTCAGTCACAAATGGAACAGTCAGTCTCACCTGGAACAGTCAGTCACAACTGGAACATTCAGTCACAACTAGAGCAGTCACTCACAAATGGAACAGTCAGTCACAACTAGAACAGTCAGTTACAAATAGAACAGTCAGTCCCACCTAGAACAGTCAGTCACATTTGGTACAGTTAGTCACAACTGGAACAGTCAGTCTCACCTGGAACAGTCAGTCATAGTACAGACAGCCAATTATTGTAAAGACGCTCAAATGTGGCACAGTCAGTCAATCATGGTACAGTCAGTCAATCATGGTACAGTCAGTCAATCATGGTACAGTCAGTCAATCATGGTACAGTCAGTCAATCGTTGGTACAGTAAGTTAATCATGGTACAGTCAGTCAATCATGGTACAGTCAGTCAATCATGTTACAGTCAGTCAATCGTTGGTACAGTCAGTCAATCATGGTACAGTCAGTCAATCATGGTACAGTCAGTCAATCATGGTACAGTCAGTCAATCATGGTACAGTCAGTCAATCGTTGGTACAGTCAGTCAATCATGGTACAGTCAGTCAATCGTTGGTACAGTAAGTTAATCATGGTACAGTCAGTCATTCATGGTACAGTCAGTCAGTCAATCGTTGGTACATGTAGTTACTCAGGCAAGTAAAGGAGATCACTTTTAAACCCAGGGAACATTTGTTCAGGTTGGCCCCCTCACATTTATGCCAATACCCCCAGCCAGTTTAGTCAGAACAATCTCAGAAGGTTAACTGAAGCATAACACTGCGGGCAATCACATCTTAGAAACTGATCCGCACTTCTTGTGTTGTCTTCCACTTTTCACTAATCTTGAGAACGCAGTTCATTAACTTAACATTACTGGAAAAAAGTCTTAGTAACCGGAAGTTGTGTGTGTACAAGTTATTCTAGTCCGGCCGTAACGACGTCATCTCGAGATGATGACCGGTTCCTCTGGCAAGCCGCTGGCCTGGGTCTCGTCAGTGTTCACGGGAACCACTTTGTTGAGGACACAAGCACTACACCGACTCTTGGAGAACATCATCCGCACCTGTATGTGAGTCAGTTTGTAGAAACTTTAACATAAAAGACACACAGACGATTGGTCTAAAAAAAAAGCACTCCTCTATTTGAGAAAGTTCCTAGAAAGGTTCAACACACAAGATAAACTAGTTTTCTGTTTAATAGCTTACCTTTATTTGATCAATTGTGTAGAAATGTGTAGCAAAAGCTTTAATAGAATAAATTTGATGTTTGTTTGATCAACAAAAAACAGCCCTCCCCCCACGTCTCGGCTAATACATTCATCAGTAAAAGTAAATAAACCAAAGTGTTCAAATACACTTCAGCTCGCTAAATTAAAAGTATGATGAATATCAAGGGATGACAACAATCGATGGACAAATTCCCTTAAAACAAGATGCATAGATAGGAATTGTATAATGACCTAAAGAGGCTTATCATGATTCCAAAATTGAATACTTCAGTATGTGGAATCGGCCTTTAGACTTGAGATATTTCCCCTGAGCCTTATAATCAGCTATTGATTGATTGCCTCAAGGTATCCGCTAGCACATCACTGGAAATTGATATCTAGCTTAATGAAGACAAATTTGTGGGATAATCTATAAACGTAACTTACCTCGTTCATGAAGTTTTTGTTGAAGAAGGCATAGATGAGTGGGTTCAGGAAGCTGTTGCAGAGCGCGAGGATGATGAAGAAGAAACGAGAGAGAATATACACCTGGTTCTCATCGACTTCCTCGTCATCTCCGTCACCTGGGATGAGGAAACGGCAAGTGTCAAAATTTTTCATCTTACAGGGGTGGGGGTGGTTGTGGGATTTCTAGGATGTGGCAACGTTCTGCCACTAACATAGGATAATCCACGGATAATGGGTATATCTGCCACTAGCATAGGATAATCCACGGATAATGGGTATATTCTGCCACTCACCTAGGATAATCCACGGATAATGGGTATATTCTGCCACTAACATAGGATAATCCACGGATAATGGGTATATTCTGCCACTCACCTAGGATAATCCACGGATATTGGGTATATTCTGCCACTCACCTATGATAATCTTGACCGTGTCCGACACGATGTCCACCATGTAGAACGGCAGCCAGCACAGGACGAAGACGAAGATGTCGAACGCCAGGAAGCGGATGACAGCCCGCTTCTTCCGGACGTTGGTGGTGACGCCGACGCTGGAGCCCCAGAGGCGGCGCCGGATTTGAATAAAGATGTAGATCATTGCCGCCACTGGAATGACGAACAGAATCACGACGTCTGTAACTCTGTGGGAGGAAAGGACAGACAAGACCGTGAGGTGTTGCTGTGTGGTGATGTCCGTGTGTTTGATGTCTTGTCACCTGTAGTACAGTTGACCGATGGTCTTGTGTATGCTACGTGTTGGGTGTACATTATGTTTAAGGAAGACCTCTCTTTAGATCCTACACATGGACTGTGGATTTTAGTGCGTTGGTTGATGATGGCTTGTGAGGCCAAAAATTTAACACTCAACTTAACTTAGTACGTAGGACTACAGATATTTTATTCGTTCCTCTTTTATAACATGTATACTTCCCAAGTTCCTCTCTTATAACAAGTACACTTCACACGTTTTTTCATTTTTTCATACGTGTATTTAATTTTAATTTATTTTTTGACTGACATAAGCTATGTTCTCACTCTCTCTTTCTTTCTTTCTCTCTCTCTTTTTCTCCCTATCTGTTTTATTCTGCCTTTTTTAAAACCTATTCTCCTTTTTATAGCCAAAAAAACTCTGCTACTTTATTTTGTATATATCATCCATATTTAATATAATAATCTTACCCTAAATAATAGGAAATATTCACATGTTGATCACTTACTTAGCACCCTTACCTCACCTGTTTATCCTTTTATGTAGAACTGTTTTTTTTCCCTCTAAATGATAAGGGACGAACTTTGATAAGCACCACAAACAGCTTATTTAGATCACATGACTCTTAGCATCTCCAGAGTCCCCCCCCACTTCCTCACCCACACACACAAAGTATAACTCACACATAAGCTTTACCTAACTTTACCACGAATCTCCCTTAACATTTCGTACAACCCCAGCGCACATAAATTATATATATATATATACTGAAGATTTTTTGCGTCATACGCTTATCTATGGTTTGTGTTAAGTTCTGCATTCTTATAAGAGTTTAAAATGTTGATAAAGTATTGGCTTTCCTGGTTTCTTCAGGCAACGCAACCACGGCGGAATTTGCGAATGAGAAAAACGAAAACTTGTACGTGTTTGTTCTTGCATACGTGATAAGAAAGGTGTATATGAGGGTCTATTAATTTATTGTTGTGTTGTATTTCTAAATTAGAATTAATTGCTTTATCTATAATTACTACTTTACTCATGGTTCCTTTAACCTCTAGTGTTTCTAGGTTTAATGATTTAACTAATGGTGTTATTCTTGTCAGTTTCTAATCTTCACCAGTCACGAATCTGGCCAACTGACCTGAACGGTAGATCCGCGTCATCCTCCTCCACAAGGATGCTACAGAAAGACGTGTCGCTGGCGTCCTGTTCATCCCGTACCGTGCTGTTGCCGTAGCCGAGCGTGGTCGCGTGAAGTGCACTAGTGACGTTGGTCTCGGTGTCTCCGGAGGAGCCGTCGTTGTCGGTGAAGAAGTCCTGCACGAAGATCCTGGAGGCGTAGAGGAATGACCAGACCCAGACCAGCAGGAAGGACAGGAAGATGTACACGTCAGAGGGGGGCTTCCTGGCCAGGACAATCGACCTGTACCTGAGAGGGAGGGAAGGTTGTGTGTTACCTGAGAGGGGAGGTTGTGTGTTACCTGGCTGAAGATATTGTTTTACAGGCTGTTTAATTATATATTAACTTCACCGTCTTGTCGTTTCCCCCCCTCTTTCTCTCTCTCTCTCTCTCTGTCTTTATGCATCGGAACCCGTAAAAAAACAAAAGTAAAAAACAACCTCTTTCCGTAATTCTATCGCGCCGAGATTTTGCACAAAGACTTGTGTCACCTAAAAATACATTATGCAAAAATTTCACATCGATCAAATGTACCGTAATTAATTTAATGAATTTTGACTTTATATCTATGTAGCATGCTATAGTTGACTTCCACGGGTCACTGGAGGTTCAATCCAGCCCTCGACGACCACACCACCGTGTCTTACAGCACGGAGAATTCAGTCTCTAAATATTTATGCTAGTGTTATGCGTGGTATTATATTGAATGTAATCAATACTTTAATGTTGTTGTCTTATATATAATCGATCTAGTATATAAAGAAGTTGTTTTTACAGTTTTTTTGTGGAATTAACAAAAAAAATATTTAAAAAATATTTCCTTACTATGTTAGCAAATGTTGATCCAATGAAGCTTGATTTTAGTGGCAATTTACAAACGTTATTGAAATGAGTCAGGCAAATGTGATTGAACTCTGAAGAACTTGGTAGCGCGTTGAGTGCAATCACGGGATTTCCAATGTTGTCCGCTGAACGTTTTTCGTATCTTGGATTTTTGTTTTCGTATATAGTACAAAAATTCTTCGGATGGCGTTTCGTATATTGGGTTTTTTTCATGTCTTGAAACATTCGTATATCGAGATACCACTGTATCTACAAAAGTCGTTTTTCAATCTGTCACTATTCAAGTATCCACCAAAGGTGTTTGCCTACCTGTCAATGCTGACACACAGGAGTGAGTACACCCTGGCTGTCACACACGCATCAGCCAAATGTGTTTGCCTACCTGTCAATGCTGACACACAGGAGTGAGTACACACTGGCTGTCACACATGCCAGCTCTATGAACGGTGGCACCACACAAGCAGCCCGACTGGCGTCTGTCAAACACAAAAATTAAGAACATCCATAAATAGGGAGTCATCGGAAAAGAAACAAATGACTATATAGATATTCATATATTCGTTTAAGATAATGAACCCAACAAGAAACCTGCAAATCAGCCTTCCCAACAAGAACTAAAACAAACATAATAAATGTAATGATTTATTTTAGGGCAGAGGAATTAAACGATAATTAATCGATTAATTGTTTAAAAAATTATTGAATGAAAGTTATTTGATAAAGTAAAATTCGAATAATGTTTAGAAAACATTTGTAATAAGTTTTTCTATTTTAACAATAATTGATATTTTTTGTTACTTAAATACTTTTCCCTCGTATTATTGTGATTTATTTAGACGTATGTTTACAAAAAAAAGTTTTCCTTCCTCATTTCTTGTATAGCAACGTACGGCGACTTAAATAATTTCGCGAAATAATTTAATCGCAACTTAACGGTAACTATATATGCGTTATAAAAAACACTACTTAGCCCCGCAGCAGAGCAAACGCCAAAGACTTGCTGATAGAGAGTGCAAAGAAAAGGAGGGGTGGGAATAAAGGACACAAACTACAACACGAAGAAGTTAAAACAACGCGAGTGAACGTCGGGGAGTGGGGGCACCAACGTATTGCAGGTCTCGAGACATTTGTAATGCAATTTTCTACCTGCCCACTACCCTTAAATTGGATAACCTAAACTGTGATTGGCCGACCCTAGCGAGAGGCAGCCATGTTCGCAAAAATGGTGGAAAGAACAGGCACACACAAACATTTAAAGAAAAAAAGTTTTCGCTGGGGCTTGAACACAGGACTCTTCGCGAGTAAGGCGGACGTGATAACCAGTATACTTTGAAACACGCATTATTCTGTTAAGGAACAACGCAAGTGAACTCAAGAAGCATTGTTGGTCTCGAAACATGCCCACCCCATCCCCTTTTTAACCCCCACCGCTTGATTGGTCAACCCCAGGGAGGGTCATTCGACACGCGTATTTGCACATTCTCACTTTGGTGGATTATATGTATAGATAATTAATCGAAAAGTTAAATAGAATTTTTCGCGATGATGAAAATCAGTGTCAGCCTAAATTTATTTATTTATTTAATTCGATGGTTTTTCGACCACAATTTTAGAATCCCTTTCAATTCAAAAATAAAAGTGCACAGATGAGTAACAATAAGTAAAGGCATAAGAGGAAAAGAATATACATATAAATCTGTATAGAAAAGTATATTTTCTCCTGATGCCAATTATTTCCTGAAAGCATATTTACCAACACTTACGTTGCTTAATTAAGTCGCTATGACAAATCATTACCAATCTTACTCTTAAAAGGGGACATAATGCAGTGATTAATATCTAATTGACGATTCCTTTATTTCCTCGCTTTGACCTGGGTCAACATGACATGGAACAAGGCGTGTACCTCAAGACGGGACATCGGCCCGACCGACAACGGGACACCGGCACGACCGACAACGGGACATCGGCACGACCGACAACGGGACATCAGCACGACCGACAACGGGACATCGGCACGACCGACAACGGGACACCGGCACGACCCAAAGCGCTGAGACGGCTGTTGGCTAATGGTGTGATCATTTTTAGTTTTGTAGTGTAAATTCTAGGGTGTCACATCTGTGTCTACTTTAATGGTGTCTACTCTGATGGTGTATACTCTGATGGTGTCTACTCTGATGGTGTCTTGTCTGATGGTGTCTACTCTGATGGTGTCTACTCTGATGGTGTCTACTCTAATGGTTTCTAGTCTAATGGTTTCTACTCCAATGCTGTGTACTTGATGGTGTCTACTCTGATGGTGTCTACTCTGATGATGTCTACTCTGATGGTGTCTACTCTGATGATGTCTACTCTGATGGTGTCTTGTCTGATGATGTCTACTCTGATGGTGTCTACTCTGATGATGTCTACTCTGATGATGTCTTGTCTGATGGTGTCTACTCTGATGGTGTCTACTCTGATGATGTCTACTCTGATGATGTCTACTCTGATGGTGTCTTGTCTGATGATGTCTACTCTGATGGTGTCTACTCTGATGGTGTCTACTCTGATGGTGTCTACTCTGATGGTGTCTACTCTGATGATGTCTACTCTGATCGGACAGGAAGAGTGTGAACTTGAAGTCACTTCAGGCAATTTTTTACTTGATGTTATCTATTCTGATGGTGTCTGCTCTGTTATCCCCCCCCTTTTCTTATCTACTATCTAGATATCGGGGTAAAAGTTAAATGATGCAGCGGCAGAAATAAAATAACACAACTGTTTTAACCTCTGATTATTATTTTAAATTTAGAAGTAGCTGAGTTCTCGATGAGTTTTTTAAAACTTGATTACTGTTACATTACAAATATTTCCCTTGAATGTTTTAACTTTAGTACAGATCTGTCAGACGTTTTATTATGATGAAATTCGGCTGAAGCCTGGCCAATAATGAAGAAATAAAATGTCAGCAATAAAACACATTTATTATTTTCAACAATAGAAAAAAATAACGTTTTATAATTCTGTCCTACTAATACAGTGCATGAATACATTCCACTCATTCAGTTTCTGTCACTCAATACCTGATAGTCACTTGGAATATCTGTTTATTTTTGTCATGAATAAAACAAACGCGATGTAGTATATCAGCAGTAAGGCTAATGCGGCGCGCCGCATATTTTCCGGCGAATTTTTTGGCGGCGCGTTCGGTGCTAGGCGTCGGCGGAGGTGTCTACTTTAGTACCATTACATTACAAACATCTTTCTGGAATGTTTTACCTTTAGTACTGTTATATTACAAACATCTTCATTGAATGTTTTACCTTTAGTACTGTTATATTATAAACATCTTCATTGAATGTTTTAACAATTGAACTATCTACCATCCAACCGTTCACCATTGTGATTGTGATTCACTTACTGGCAATGTAGTCGATGTTGAGCTTGTGCACCAAGGTCAAGGACACGACAACCACGCCCACCAGTAGGTCAGCGATGGACAATGACAGGAAGAAGTAGCTTGTTGACGTGTGAAGACCTGAAATGGTGTGAAGGGTTGGAGGAGGGAATGGGATTGAAGGCTTGTTTTATGTGAAGTCAAAAGTGAGACTATAAGATAAAATACACTGGGAAGAAAAGGGATTACATAAGTAATAATAAACATGAGTTAAAACATTAAAACCGAGAAACGCCGTAGGTCGGAAAGACAAGAGCGAATAATAATAATAATAATATACAAGGCAATAGATTCCAACTTAAAATAACAAAACAAAGATAGCATAATACATCTCCAAAAGAGACACATGAATAAAAAACACTTTTCTTATGTCATATGCATGAACAAACTTATATACACACATGTACAAGTTTCCCTTCTTCCCATTTGACATTCGGGCGTAAAACTTGGAAAACAGACGGACAGAGTATCAAACATAAAATAATTAAGTAATTAAAAAAATACCCGTAAAAGCATTTTTAAAATCTATAAATCCTTTATATACAAGACATAACTAAAAGAATGTTCATCATAATACTTATCGCAAGACCATCCAAAAATAATAATTTTTTTTAGTTATGGCTCAAATATATAAAGTATTTATAGCAACAACAACAAAAATAATAAACCAAAAAAAATTTAAAAAAAATTCTACAGTCTGCCTGCTAAATTTCAGCTCTATTTGATCACGAGAAAAAGGTTATAAAACATGTTTAACATAGTGCGCACCGCGAGGCAGATTAGCAATTAATAGCATTTACATTTGCTGATGGGGAACATATTTGAAAAAAGTATCATCACAGCCAACAGGAAAGTATAAAAAAAGGTCGTTGAATATACTACGCACCGCGACACTATTGCACAAAAATTAACATGCTACATAGAAATAAATAGAGATAATCTAAAAATTCAATAATTTAATTACAGTACATTACATCGATCTGAAATTTTAATACAGCGTTTTTATCATGGGCACGAGTCTGCCTGCAAAACTTCAGCTCGCTAGTTTACGTGGAAGTGGATCCAAAGTATTTTCGGCAAGCAGACGCCGCAAGTTAATTTTAAGGATTTAAAAATGGAAGACTAGTAATAAAAATTTAAGACTACACATGACCCATGGATAAATGAGGACGCAATTATATTTTTTATAGAAGAAATGTCCGTAATAGATAAGACAAGTGAACTGGGACAAAATTGACGAGCACAGAATGACGGACATGGCTAAGAACATTTACACAGACATGAAGAATGACAAGTAAACCTATTTATGACTTTGTATTCTTCATGATATGGTAATATTCCCAGGTAGAGAGAAAGAAACTACCATGTTCATCAAAATTAAGTTACTAATTAGTGTCACGGGGTCTAAACACAGCCGTTGTGCTGGTGTGGTTGTGGGATGACGAGAACTACTCACCTGGTCTTATGATGACGATGCAGATGACAGCGAAGTTGCTGAGGGAGCACGCCAGGATGATGATGATGTAGAAGGCGATGATGATGTTGTCCGGTATAAATAGATTGTCTTTGTCCATCGAGAAGGACATCCTCAGCTGGGGAAATTGGACAACATCGTGTTAAGTTATCAATTCATTACTGACATGCAGTTTTATTTGCATTATTTAGCCATTGGTCTATTTGATTCTGGGTTATTTACTACCCCTGTTCGTTCCAATCAGCGAAGAACTGAAATTAAATGATCTTATCATAAAACTATTACCTTTGAATTATATTGGGTAACATAAAACATGATATAGCTGGTCACACATCATACAACTTATTGCGCCAAGAAAATGTCTTCTCTATACATATGACTGATATAGTAATTTTTAAAATTATTATTTTCTTAATGTACGATTATATCAATAAGTTTTAGTTTTCAATTTGAACAATTTAAATTTTTCTCTTAACTTAATCGCTCTTTCCACCCACTCTCTCTCTCTCTCTCTCTCTCTCTCTCTCTCTCTCTCTCTCTCTCTCTCCCTCTCTCTCATCTCTTTCCCCCTATTTCACCATACCATCAAGTTTGATGCATGTGGAAAATAAAATCAGCTCAGCGAAAAGTTACGCGCTTTAAACACAAAGAAAGAAGTTCTATAGAAAAAATGTAAAAACCGCAAAGGAGCATTTCTCTGAGAAACAAAGTCTTCTTAAAGAGATGTCGTGAAACTTCGCATGCTAACCAATACACAGACGGATGCCCTTCTTTATAATTAAACAGATTTTTCAGTTTCGCGATAATTTACATACTTTATTAAATTTTGTAGTTCACCAGAAAAAGCACAAGCCGGGTGCAAATAAGCATGATGAATGACCCTCGCTAGGGTCAACCAATCACAGTCTATGGAAGGCAAGCGATGGTAGTAAGGGGTGGGAGCGGCGGCGGCATGCAGTTAACTGCAGTGCGAGTGTCTTGAGACCAACAATGCGTTGGGAGCCCCCCCCCACCCCGACGTTCACTCGCGATCTTTTTATATCTTCGTGTTTTTGTTTGAGTCCGTTTTCTCTCCTCCCCCCCCCCCCCGGGCCGTTCTTTGCACTATCTATGATCAAGTCTGAAGCGTAAACTAGTTTTATTTATTTATTCTTGCTGTTAAGCTGGACGTGCTAGGACAACGCCCTAGCTGCCATATTTCTGAGCCCCTCACCCCCACCTAGTGATCTACTGACCGATGAATTGGTTTCGTTTTCAAACATCAACCTAAGAGACATAAGAGGGGTCAGAATCACCCAATACAAAAAATCCACAAAGACATGAATATGATCCGAGTGTTCAATCGACCGATTCTTCCTCAAACACTGGGACTTATTGACCCCCACCACCACCACTCCCCTCGTCACACAACAACATGAGAAGGTCAACATTGAGAAACACTTGCAGAGAGAAAGATACTTTGGCAAGGTTCATTCAAATCCAGACAAGAACGAATTAGAGACACTTTCCCACAATAAGACACTTATCCATAATAAGACACTTTTACAAAATAAGACACTTCTTCATAATAAGACACTTTTCCATAATCAAATACTAATCAATATTTAGACCACACTGCCAATTTTAACTGCAATATGGTTTTAATAATGTTATTCAATTTCAGAGAATTTTTCCCCAATCCAATATTTTTATCCATTTATCCCCAAAATTTCAATTCAGAAAAATGTTTTCCTAAGCCTTAACATTTAAATTCCATTTCCCCATTTCGTCGACACAAAATGATCTTTATACGATATCAGAATCGTTTGTCGAAATATGTTTTAAGTGCTTGAGTGTTGGTTTTTTTATATACATAACTTAACTCCAAAGAACCAAGACTGACGATTAGTATGTAAGGGTCACCCAGTACAAGTATTGGGCTCGTAGTTTAGAACTGTGCAGAGGCTCAGCCAATCAACGATCCTTGGAGACTCATAAACACAACCTGGTGGTCGACTTAATGATTCATGTGTGGGTGTGAGATGGTGGGGGTGGGGTCAAATGTAAAGTCAAATCAAGTCAAGTTTTAACGAACCGTGTATATATATATTTTTTAAATAGCTCATATGTGGCTTTTATTGAACTGAATATCTTCGTCAAGTGTCACGTGATCAGCGTCATAGAGCTATTTGTAGAGATAAAAAGGTAGCCAGGAAATAGACTCAACGAAATCAACAAACGTGTCAGCATAATTACATCCTTAACAGCACAAATAACAGTACAAACAACAGTACAAGCAACAGTACAAACAACAGTACAAACAACATTATAAACAACAGTATAAACAACATTACCAACAACAGTACCAACAACAGTACAAAGAACAGTACAAACAACATTATAAACAACAGTATAAACAACAAAACCAACAACAGTACCAACAACAGTACAAAGAACAGTACCAACAACAGTACATAGAACAGTACAAACAACAGTATAAACAACAGTACAAACAATAGTACAAACAACAGTACAAAGAACAGTACAAACAACATTATAAACAACAGTATAAAGAACAGTACAAACAACAGTACAAACAAGAGTACAAACAACAGTATAAACAACAGTATAAACAACAGTACTAACGATATAAAAAGAATGTTAAACTTATAGGCAGTGTAAAGTCAGCCAGATATACAACATGCAAGATGTCATGATGCACTGGTCATATGGCTCGCATACTTGTAAGATGTGATACAAGTGCTGTGTCATCTCGGTTCGGTGTAAAATTTAGCCTGATCTCATTCAAATATGTAAGACTAGACATTAGCCTTTGATAAGCGTAGTGCGCAAAAAGAAAAAAAAAACACTTCGGGATAGATAAGAAAATAACGAAAGTAACGAGAGTTAATTTACTTTAATTATTGAAAACCAATGACGTTTTTGTCTAATCCCTTGATTCAGGTTAAATCACTGCTGGCACTGTACAAGATGAATCCTGCCAGGGAGGTAAACAAACATGAAACTCCCGATACCTAAAGCAAATTCTAGGCCAGTACAGGACTGAACCGTAGCCAAATATTTGCATTGATACCCGGGGTCAGATTAATCTTTGGGACAGTTGATGTCATGGTGTCAGGAATGGCCACGTGGTGGGGGGGGGAGTGTCTAGTTCTAGGAGTCGTCGAATGTCAATATGTAGCTGTCATGCAATGTCCTGTGATGTCATGGATTGTCATGTAAATATCCACGAGTTTTGACATCCAAGTGTGTAGAAGACGTGTCATGTAAGTACGTGAGAGTCAGCGAATTAAGTTGTAAGTGTTGTGTTATGATACAGGTGTCGGTGAATACGATGGCAAGGCACGCTTGTCAAAATAATCACAAGTGTCAGATAAGACACACGTGTCTAACAAACCACGCGTGTCAGACATGACTAGCGTTGGTCAGGCAAGCCACGGGTGCATGAAGCGTTGGTCAAGAAAGCAACGAGTGAATGAAGCGTTGGTCAGACAAGCCACGAGTGTATGAAGTGCTGGTCAGACAAGCCACGAGTGTATGAAGTGTTGGTCAGACAAGCCACGAGTGTATGAAGTGCTGGTCAGACAAGCCACGAGTGTATGAAGTGCTGGTCAGACAAGCCACGAGTGCATGAAGTGTTGGTCAGGCAAGCCACGAGTGCATGAAGCGTTGGTCAGACAAGCCACGAGTGTATGAACTATTGGTCAGACAAGCCACGAGTGTATGAACTATTGGTCAGACAAGCCACGAGTGCATGAAGCGTTGGTCAGACAAGCCACGAGTGTATGAACTATTGGTCAGACAAGCCACGAGTGTATGAAGTGTTGGTCAGACAAGCCACGAGTGCATGAAGTGTTGGTCAGACAAGCCACGAGTGCATGAAGTGTTGGTCAGACAAGCCACGAATGCATGAAAAAGCACGCGAAAATTGTCCAATGTGTGTAGGAGGACAAAATCTAAAATTATTTGACATTTTAAAAAAAATGCTTGCACCACGAAATTCCCCTGCGCCGTTATTACACTGAAGCAATCCGAAATCTGACAACATCACAGAATTACCGAATGCTTCATGACGTCATTCCAAAAATAAATCCAAACATTGACACATTCATATCAGATATCCGCAAAAAGCATTATATAATTAAACATAATGCCCTTGCTTTGAGTTTAAAAAAGTAAAACATCGGACCAATCAAAATTGATGTTCTTAGTTTTAAACTAGGACGGAATCATAATGGTATTGACACTGACTACATGGAGAAGGAGGTGGCGGGCGTTGCATTAGCTTTCAGTGACGTCATTCCCCGGCGAGCTGGTTCTGAAACGGACCAGTAACACATTAGTCAAACAAAATTTAGTGGACTGCGTCGCCTTGGCCGTTGAGAAATTAATTCCATATTATTTTTATTATTATTCCCATTGGTTGCCATGCCACGCGCCAGAGAAGGGACACATCCAATTCATGGGACAGAGCTGTCTAGTGGTGCAGGCGAGGGGCGTTCTTTGTTTAGACCATTTTTCAATCCTTTATATTAACGTGTGGTGTCTGAGTCCCTGCCATTGACCGACCGTGCGTGCGTGCTTGCTTGCCGAAAAAAAATTTGATTTGATTTTTAACGCACTTTCTTGTAAGCTAGCAAGCTGAAATTTTGCAGCCAGACTCATGCCAATAATAACAATTATGTATCAAAATTTCAGATTGATCGAATGGACAGTAATTGAATTATTGAATTTTTAAATTATTATATTTATCTCTATGTATCATGTTAATTTTTTTTAGATATAGTGTATTGTGTTCAACAATCTTTCCTGTCGTGCAATGAGGTGCGCATTATATTGTCAATACCGTACATTTTTATATTCACGATCGGTGCGCATTATATTAAAAATGTTTTACGAGAAAAAAACTAGAGTTTTGTATTTTCGGATTGTTTTGCCCTGAGTATTGTAATGAACATCCTCAAAGCTATGTCCCGTTTCAATAGAATCTAGAGTCAAAACTTGGTTTTTTAATTAAAAAAAAATAATTAAAATAGTAACTTCTTCTGGCTAAAAGGCCAGATGCTTTTCTAAATTGTATTTATTTAATTATTTGTGAACGCAATTTGCCCATGGGACAAATTCCGTGTATTTGTTTGAAAAGTTTGTCCTGTCTGTTCTAGCTTGCACAAGCAAGTACTTCTGAACCATACCATAGAGGGTTCGGATCTTTTGCAAATATGTTAAGTAGGTCCCATGGTTGTACACGGGCAAAAGAAAATCCCGAAAAGGTTTACTTTACTGGATTTACTGGGGGGGGGGGAATCAGTATCTTCTCAATTTCTCACCAACTATAACAGCTATCGTATTGAAACAAACGCCAAGCGATAGCTAAAAATAGAACAATGCTGCAGAAGGAGTTTCTTTAAAAAAATATCTTTTTGTTCAACTCCCGTAATTTAGCACACACACACACATAAATAATTTATTATCCGGCATTTGTAAATGTAATTTAAATCTCTTGTTATATTATTACGCAATATTACCTGAGGAAATTGCACGCATGTACCGCATATTGTGCGTATGTCACACATATTGTGAAATTAGGGCTAGATCGGCATCCTTCCGTCTCGCGAGACGATGGTGCATCACCGTTGGGTTGGGTTGCATTTTCTCGAGTGGCTGGCTGTGCAGTCCTATCCTTGAGTGACAGTCTTTACCACAGTTTTTACACACGAGTTTTGTGCTTCCAAATGTTTTGGCCTTACTCATAGCTCTTCTGTCTGCAGCCTCCTCCATTCTTCGCTCCTCGGCTACTATGTCGCCCTCTTTGACAACCCTGCGCCACGTAGATCGGTCTTCTGCCTTACACTCCCAGTAACTTGTATGTATTTTGGCTGCTTTCATGTCCCTTTGACAGACATCTTTAAATCGCTAGCGTGGGCGACCTGTTTTCCTCTTTCCTGAAGCAAGTTCACCATATTCCTTCGGGATGCGGCCGGGGCTCATTCTTTTGACATGGCCTAGCCACCTCAGGCGTCTTTCACTAAGAATTGAGAACATGCTTTGGGTATTGGCACGCGTTAGGACCTCACTATTAGGCAAATACAGGGCTATATATTTGAAACATAATCTATCTGACAAATCACATTTAAGGGCATTTTTAAAGGAAATTCGTTATGTCTTTAAGTCATGGTATTCAGTCACATATTTATATTCGCCACATCGAATTATATTCGGAAAGTACGACATAAAAAGTCCGGGTGTATTTACGAGGGAAAAAAACGAATCTAATAAACACTTATAATCTTAACACCAAATTTTTTTCCTTTTGTCCAAGGCTTTGTTGGCGGAAGTGAACATGTCAAAATACGACGTCGAGATCAGCAACGAGAAGAACGCCAAAATGGCAGCCGAGTTGAAGACTTTGAAAGAAGAGCTGGCAGCCTATAAGCGCAGGGCCGTGTGAGTAGAATATTAGACTCAGAATTGTCCCCCATCACTGTCGTACATAATCGAACTGTGATGTTAAATCTTTCAAATAAAATACAACATACACAAACGAATCGCGAGATTAAAACAATTAATTTAAGTTTTATTAATGGACAATATTTAAACGTTTTGGTAAATTCATCAGTACAAATAACCACAAGAGGTTAAATTTAAATTTATAATTCTTTATTACACACTCTACCACTGAAAATGTTGTCATGTAATTGTTATTACATGTCATTACAATTGTCATGTAATTATTATGCAAGTCTTGTAGTGGTAATATTAACTATATGCAAGTACTAATTTTTATTACATCCAAGATTTATGTGGATTATAAATAAATTATATGACAGTGACAATAGTAATTATTTGCAAGTGGTAGTATTTTCACTTTTTCCTGTATAGAAAATATTTATCACGCGTGTCTAATGCGAAAGTTTAAAAACAAAATATATAAATATATATATCATATTTTCAAATCACTCTCCGAGGCCTTAACACGAGAATGTTGTTTGTTTCTTCGTGTTAATTTCTATCACTCCTCATCAAAGATAACATGATCAAATCACCTGAAATAATCTATAGCATAAGTATTCAATTACACGTAATTTATTTATTTTTTAATGCCTCAATTTTATTTAGTTTTTTTCTTAAATAGTTTTTCCAACGCCCAGTTTAACTTATGAATTTCTACCCTAAGAAATCAATTTCAAACATTTTTATCTACCCCCGTCCCATAATTCGCAGTCACAAGTGGGAGGCCACCCCTCCGGTTCAGAAAGCTACCAGCGACAAACCATCGTTTGAGATCCGCCGTGCCAGGCTGAGACCAAGCTCCAGTGTACTGTTGGGAGCCAAGAAGAAACTCATTTCTGCGTCTTTGCCACCCTTGTCCACGTGAGGTCAGCTGTTGTGTTTCGACGTGGGAACAAAACAAAGACGCCATAGATGCTAAAGGAAGTTGGATGGAGAATACGTCTCTAACAATGAAAAGAAGGAATGACGTCATGCAGCTATAATTTTGCAGTGAAAAAGAAGCGCCCTCTTGCGTTAAGATTAATTTGGGTTGGGTAGGGGATATAATCGTTCCAAAAAAAGTAAATGTATATACATATTGTAAAATTTATTTCGGGAACTACAGCAACATGCGAATAAGAAAAGAAAATCAAAGCTACCTCCTTATGGGAATAGGCTGTCAAATCATTTTACTCCCACTGATAGGGTTTGCCAGGATTCAATTGTTACCGAAATAAGTGCTGTTGCTGTATAGGGTTAAATTGTCTCACCCAAGTTCAAATAATTATGTATAAATAAACGGGGTTTGCAATTTAAGATATTATCGAACAGAGCTACATCTGTATAGGGTTCAATAAAATTATCTTAGCTAAATTTCAGTTATTAGATCTACACTGAATTTTAATGTCAGAATACTGTAGAAGTGTGGATTTTCTAATCTGACTTCCAATAACAGGGTCTACACAAGGGTAGAATATCAGATGTTTCCGAACATAGCTACATCTGTAAGGGGGGGGGGGGGTTGGATGGTCTAATCTGACTTCTCATTCCCCGAGCTGTACTGTGAAATGTGTCTGACCATTCCTGGGAGTGTACTTCTTTTGATTGTCAACTGTTCACTTCCCGTGACAGTGTTCCTATAGGTTTGGACTGTTATATGTGTGTATATGTGACACATACACTTGTTTTAATGACAAACTTTTATGTACACTTATATAATTGACTCTACACATTGCTATTTTGATAAAATAAAATTTTTGATATGTCTACTGTAAAAAAATTTTTTTCATAAATCTCTTATCTTTCAATTTATTTTGTTTGTCGCCCATTTGGTGTAGTTTATTTTTCATATTTTTCATGTCATGATAAATTCGAATTTCCCATGAAGTTTCTTAAAATACTTAAATGAATATATATCTTCTAATATATAAAGCTGAAAGTGTGTCTGTTGGTTTGTTTGTTACCAATACAAATCCACACCATTGGACCCAGGGTGGTGAAATTTTGCAGGGGACCCCAATTTGACCTGGAATAGGTCATAGGCTATGTTTTAGTCCAAGGTGACCACCCCTAGGGTAAGGGGGCCCATTTTTTAATTTTTTTCTTATATGAGCTACATAAAAAATGAAAATGACTAATTCTCCTATTTCGCGTGTAGGTGAAAGCACAAAACTTTGGGTAGTTGTTAAGTATACTTCTACGATGTTAACAGGCGAAAACAATATTTAAATTATCATTTACTGGGGTCAGGGGGCCCAAATGTAGTTTTTTTCTTATATTAAAAACTGACTCATCACTAATTATCCAACTCTCCGTGTAGGTAGAAGCATGACACTTTGGTAAATTGTTGAGTAGCCTCTCGGAACGATTATGGGCGTTAATTGTTTTTAGAAATCACAAAAAGTGGGGCCCGGGGGCCCAAAAACTATTTTTTTAAATACTGAAAATCCACTTTCCCGTGTAGGTAGAAGCATGAAACTGTGGGAATTTGTTGAGTACACTTCCGCAATGGTAACATGTAAAAAAAAATATTTAAAGTATCACTCATTGGGGGCCGGGAGCCCAAATGTATTTTTCCTTATTTAAAAACTGAATCTTCACTAATTCTCCGATTTCACGTGTAGGCAGAAGAATGAAACTTTGCAAAGTTGTTGAATAGCCTATTGTGACAATTATTGGCAGAAAATAATTTTAAAGAACACACTCATGGGGGCCGGGGGCCCCAAAAGCGTTTTTCCCCTTACAAAGACTATATAAAACATGAAAATCTCTAATTATATTATTTCCCACGTAGGCAGAAGCATGAAACTTTGGGAAGTTGTTCAGTACACTTTCCCGATGGTAACAGGCGAAAACAATATTGAAATTCTGACTTACTGGGGCTGGGGGCCCAAATGTACTTTTCCTTATTTAAAAACGGTCTCATCACTTATTCTCCGATTTCCCGTGTGGGTAGAAGCATGAAACTTTGCAAAGTTGTTGAGTAGCCCATTGGGACAATAATTAACGGAAAATAGTTTTAAAATTCACACTCATGGGGGCCGGGGGCCCAAAAGCGTTTTTCCCCTTACAAAGACTATATAAAACATGAAAATCTCTAATTATCCTATTTCCCACGTAGGCAGAAGCATGAAACTTTGGGAAGTTGTTCAGTACACTTTCCCGATGGTAACAGGCGAAAACAATATTGAAATTCTGACTTACTGGGGCCCCAAATGTATTTTTTCTTCTATAAAAACGGACTCATCACTTATTCTCCGATTTCCCGTTTGGGTAGAAGCATGAAACTTTGCAAAGTTGTTGAGTAGCCCATTGTGACAATAATTAGCGGAAAATAATTTTAAAATTCACACTCATGGGGGCCGGGGGCCCAAAAATGTTTTTTTTCTCTTACATGGGCTACTTAAAATATGAAAATCACTAATTATCATATTTCCCTCGTAGGCAGAAGCATGAAACTTTGCAAAATTATTGAGTAGCCTGTTGTGACAATTTTTGGTGGGAAATAATTTTAAATATCACACTCATGGGTGCCGGGGGCCCAAAAGCGTTTTTTTCCATTACAAGGACTAAATAAAATATGAAAATCACTAATTATCCTATTTCTCGCGGAGGCAGAAGGATGAAACTTTAGGTAGTTGTTCAGTACAGTTCCACGATGGTAATAAATGAATATAATATTTAAATTCTCACTTCCTGTGGGCTGTGGGCCCAAATGAACTTTTATCTTTATGTTAGCTTTATAAAAATTGAAAATCACTAATTTTCCTATTTTCCGTGTAGGTAAAAACATGAAAATTTGGGCAGTTATTCAGTACACGTCCATGATGGTAACAGATGAAAATAATATTTAAATTCTCACTTACTTACATGTTTTTTTTCTTATTTTAAAAATTTACTCATCCCTAATCCTCCAACTTTCCGTGTAGGTAGAAGCATGAAACTTTGATAAATTGTTGAATAGCCTTTTGACACGATTATTTGAATTTTTAAAAATTAGAATTAACTTTCATGGGGGCCGAGGGCCCAAAATTTGTTTTTCTCCGTTTACTGAATATTGCTATTTTTCCTTTTACCGTTTAGGTAGAAACATGAGAATTTGGGAAGTTGTTTAGTACACTCCCGCAATGATAACAGGCAAAGAATATCTAAAGTATCACTCACTGGGAGCCGGGGGCCTCAATGTATTTTTTCTGATATAAAACTGACTCATCACTAATTTTCCAATTCCCCATGTAGTTAGAAGCATGAAACTTTAAGGAAACTGTTGAATACACACCCGCGCTGGTAACAAGTGAAAAAAATATTTAAATTTCCACTCAATGGGAGACGGGGACCCAAATGTATTTTTTTCTTAAATACAAAGTTATTAATCACAAATTCTTCATCATCCTGTGCAGGTAGACGCATGCATATTTGGGATGGTAGCAGGCAAACTTATCACTCAATTGCAGTTTTTTCACCTTATGTTAGCTAAATTACAAATAAAAAACTTTGGATACTCTGTAAATGCATTTTTACAAAACTCGGAAGATAAAAATTTGAAGGCCTATGTTAAAATTCGTTTGGTCAATAAAATAATATTTTTCAATCTTTTGTGGCCCTTGGCCCCTAATCTCTTTTTCGTTAACGTTTAAAACATTTTAACCATTCGATTACACTCGATTTTTAAAATCAAATTTGGACTAACAAATATATTCATCATGATACAAATGGAAATAAGCTGTTATTTTGAACTATACAATTTGCACCCATAGGGCCCCCGACCCAAATTTTAGTTTTTTAAAATAATTTTTAATTTTGAATAGTAAAAACACATTTTAGGACTGGAGACCCGTATGCCATTTTTAACATTAGTTATTTAAAAGGTAATTTAAAAAGTGTCTATTGAGTAAATGGATAAATTATTGACCAAATGTGATTTTAAAAAATAATAAAATTTCCAATGGGCTTATGAACTTCTAACGTCTGTTCCAAGACGGTTTAGTTAATATATTTAGCATATCCACCATGATTTAGATTGAAATCAAAGGGATATTGAATTAGTGTTTACCGGTTCTAAACGCTAACTGAAATCTTAAATTACCGCTGCAAAGCGCGGGTAATTAGCTAGTATTATATATAATTATATAATACCAGAGGTTGAGATCCTCTGTGAAAGAAACTGTGGCTTTTTGTCATCTCAGATCTACAGAGCAGCCTGGTTAAAAATGTCAGTCATTAGAACCCACTTTATATACCCGGATATGTCTGGCTAGAAGTGCTAGTACTACGTGGTTTGTTGAAACAGAAACCTCTATGAGTATTGCGTCGTATTTTATTAAATTTTCTTTTCAAATATTTGATCTTCAACTGGACAACATTTTTATCTGTGGGACTTGTGGGATCGACTGCACTTTTGGAGGAGCTTACGTGTTTTAGTAATCCGATTAGATAGGCTTACATAAAATTCATAAAAGCTTATGAGAATCTTGAGACAGCAAGTACACGAGACCTAAATCCTCTAATGATTACAGTAAAATGTCGATAATTCAAGTATTTACTATAGTCTCTGGTGGTGTTATTGTTGCTGTAGTTGTCATTGGTTGCTGTTATTGTTTATGATGTTGTTCAAAACGATTCTCGAACCCGCAACTATCTACATAAAAGACTATAGTTCAGTTTGAATGACAGAAATAGGTCGTAGACAGGTGAGTTTCTTAGTCTTAATCGTTGTTGTCTTGTGCACACTGGACCATTAAAAAACTTTCTTCCTTCTTAACGTGAAAATGTGTCAATAAAGCTCATCACGCTCCAAGGGCGGGGGGGGGGTGTAAAAAGTGTGACAAGGGGGAAGGGGGTCCGGTCAGCTGTGTTAATTTATTCCTAATTTATTAATGTTGTTTTTTTTAAAATTTAAATAGCTTGAAAAATAATTTTCAAAGACTTTTGTGAAAACGTTGAATTAGTTTTATGTCAAAATAGCATGAAATGCGTATCTCTTGAAAGTGTTGTTCATAAATCTGAATTTGGTTGTAGCAGAACTGATATAGAAGGATCTAGGATGGTTTGACAATCATGTTAGCACCAGCCAATATTTCACACAAATTGTGAAATATCGGGATATAAAATTTTGCAACAAGTTACAAATCTCAAATTTCAACGTTTTATCTTCGATATTCTTTCCTTCTTTAAATACAATCAACCAAACAACTGATGGACTTAGAGCTTCAGAAAGAGTAGATGCAGATTCTCATAAGTTTCTTTAACTGTTTGTGGCACATAAATCTCAAATTTGATGACAGTATGCCAATAACAACAGGAGTTGTTTTTTTTAAAAAAAAGTACATCGATATGATCTTTAGTGTCCATCTGTGCAGACCAGCTTTTACTTGATCATTTTGCAAAGTAGGTCACTTATATTTCGCCTCACAAACAATGTTGAAGAAACATGCAGGACAGCACAGAGCGTTGGCTCAGGTGAATGTGCACACCCAAACTGTTCAAGAATGAACTCAGATGAAACGCATCCTTCGCTTCTGTAAACCAAAGAGAACCTGTGGCAGTTATTGCCAGGAGAGAAAATGCACATACAGAGGCTGTTAGGGTGGCTAGATGAGGACGAGTTGGTCTGTCCAGGAAATGATGGTGAAAGATTGATGTCAGTGGTAAATATGGATGAACATTTCACTTCATCATGGTAAGATGATGTATATACAGTAAATATTTTGAAATAAACATAATTAACAGCATCATAAACAAACAGATTCAATAAAGCACAAGAGTTGGTCACATAATTTGTATATCTTGTTGTTTGTTTTTTTTTTTGGTCAAATTGTTTTGTTTCTTTTTATTTTTTAATCCCTGGGTGAGGTCAAGTTCTAATCTACTTCTTATCCTGTGTCAATAGATTGCATAATCGGAAGATTTTCTAAAACTTGACTTCACCCATTGTAAATGAAAATGTAGCAGATAACTCTGATAACTGATGTGAATTATATAATTGTCAAGTCTAATTTTGCACATTTATCTTTTCAAACTCGATCTAGATTGAGTTACTGTTTTAATAAATAACTTGGACAAATTTTGACAATTAACTATTCTACTATTAAAGTCATTTTAATAATCTGATAGATCTTTTAAGTTACCAGATTTCAGCTCCGGCAAATCCGGAATCCGGGAGGATTTCACCCCATAAATCCGGCTGGTGGTAGAGCCCTCATTTTATAGATATTCATGATGGCTCCGGAAAATTTGGGATACGTCTATTTTAAAAAATTTGTCTCCAGCTCGACCTAATTTCACTTTATAAATCCGGCCGAATCCGGTCATTGAATCCAGTACATCTTTACTTGTAAGTGGAGATTTTATATTTTAATACAGTTTAATAGTGAAGTGTATTTTAAGTGTAAAATTAAATATTTTAATCAGGTGTTTAAAAAAAAATCGAATTGTGACGTACTTAAGCGGGGTGGTCCCGCGATATGTTACAATTTGTGTCAGGGGGAAGGGGGGTCAATAAAAGCGTGACGTACTTTATTGAATATTTTGAATGACAACATTTCTTGTACATTTTGACAAAAACTTGTAAGACCTTCTTGACAGAAATGGACATAATATCATTGATTTAAACATCTAATTTATCTAATTTTAATAACATGATAAAACATCATCTTGTCTTAAAATCACGTCATCAGGACTTGGGGGGGGGGGGGAAATGTGAAAAAACTATTATCCCATGGAAATGAAGACTTTGCAAAGAAAGAACATATCAGCAGTTTATCATTTTATACATATTTGACGCAGACATTTTGAAATTATTAATTTAAAAATAATAATAATAATAATATTTGACCATTTATGATGATGCTCTGAGTTCTGATTGAACTTCGCTTGTTGACATTGTCTTACAGCTAATATTTGAGGTATACTTCGTGTAAATAAAAACTTGATTGATGAAATTGACAAAGATATAGAGCAACAAATAACAGCATACGTCATTAAAGCTTAACTCTTTTTTTTTTGTTGTCGTTTTGGGGGAGGGGGGAGGGGGGAAGAGATATCTTGAAATAACTCTGATTTTTCCAAACTGACATTTTTCAGGTGCAAGAGCAAGCCGTAAATCTCGATAACTCGATGATAGATTTAACTCGTAGTATAAATCTGTTAAGCCTTCTGGTAAAGGCAGCTAATCCCGCACCCAAAATACTTACACTTACACCATCACCTCAGTACGTACAAGCTCCGAACATACGAACTCAGTTCTGACACCCTTCCTATGTACACCCCTCAATGTAGATAGTCAGCCGTAATTTACCCAGCCACCCCGACCTTTTCACAAAATGTCAACCCACTCAATGTCAACCCACTCAATGTCAACCCACTCAATGTCAACCCACTCAATGTCAACCCACTCAATGTCAACCCACTCAATGACAACCCACTCAATATCTGGTACTCTCTCTAGTCTACGCTTACGTCACTCGAAATAAAGCAGAATCTCTTGACACATCAGTCACCTTTAGTGCAATCAGTCACTCTTGATGATACAATCAGTCACCCTTGATGATACAATCAGTCACCCTTGATGATACAATCAGTCACCCTTGATGATACAATCAGTCACCCTTGATGATACAATCAGTCAACCCTGATGATACAATCAGTCACACTTGATGATACAATCAGTCACCCTTGATGATACAATCAGTCAACCCTGATGATACAATCAGTCACCCTTGATGATACAATCAGTCACCCTTGATGATACAATCAGTCACCCTTGATGATACAATCAGTCACCCTTAATGATACAATCAGTCACCCTTGATGATACAATCAGTCACACTTGGCAATTTCAGTCACCCTTGATACATCAAATACTAGCACCCACTATGTCTTATTTTGGTAGTTGCTATATTTACTGGAAACTACTCAAGATAGTGAAGATCATGTTATCATTTCATTATTTCTACCAGCACTAATGATCCTGGGTAATGACTGATGTTACTTAGCCTCACATCACAGCCTTACTAACATTTTAATTATTTATGTTCCTGAGGTTAACCAAACATGAACGTGTTTACACTGTCCATTTGGCCCGTGCATCGAGTAAATTAATCTAACAGCAGTGGGGACAACAATGTGATATCTGCAGGAAACCATCAAAGGCAGTGAAAGAGTCTGTGTTTATTCCAGACTGCCCTTTGTGATGTCATGTCGAGAAGATGACCGGTTTTTCGGGGGCCACTTTGTTGAGGGCGCAGGCGCCACACCGGCTCTTTGAGAGCATCAGACGCACCTGCGTATGAGGGTCAGATGTAAGAAAGGATTCAACACAATTTGTTTTTCATTGGAATAGATTTATATGTATAATTAGTAGCACAGTATAGCTTTGAATAAGTAACCATACATTTCTAAAGACTTTGGCGCAACTTCCGAGCGAAGAGACACTGTTCTATAAATAGTGCAGCTGTGAAAAAGTGAAGGAGTGTACAATGTTAAGAAAATAAATATATATTAGGGCTGCGAAAAATTAACGACTAATTTCTTGATTAACCGTTATAACTTTTAAACGATTAAATATTTTAACGATTAATCGACCCACCAATTATAAATGTACTGGAAGTCAAAAAGTAAAAATTTCGGCCAATAAATTTAACTAATTTCCGGGCGATTACATGAACATTTTGGTTTTAAAATGTTGACTGACGTGACTGTTAAAAATGTTGAGAAATGTTTTTGAATCCATTGACAGAAATCGTTTGCCTACCAGGCAATATTTCCTCTAGGTGTAATCTTCGTTAGTCCGTGTGCAGAGTTAAGAAAAATATCGTGTGCAAAGTTCTTCGACGTCCATTTTTTGTGCAATATTTTACAAATTTGCTGCGTGGGGTTTCTAAACTCCTGCGTTGCGTCGGTCAAATATCTGAGCAGCCACGCTGCTACAAGGAAACACTGCAACCATTGTTCTAATACTTCACCTACAAATCACATGCAAACCAAAAATCCACTGCAGTATCAGAAACTTCAGCTGAGACAATCTAAAACTATGCAAACAATTATTAATCTCAGGTGGTTTAATTGTCAATAAGACTCGCTCATCACATCAACCAAGTAATGTCAATGACTTGTCTTTGCGTTGTTGGTTAAAAGATGTCATATAAAGAAGACATTCCAGTGTTATTTCAATTTTCCATTTTCGACACGTACGTTTAATAAATGTTACTTATGGCTTCCTAAATTTCCATTTTTTGTTTTAATCGAAATTAACGATTAATGAATCGTTATTTTTCATATTATCAAAAGTTAACGATTAATCTTGATATCGATGTGCTGTGATGGATTAACTGTAATGTCCAACACGAGGAGAGAGTTTTCCTCTATGAGGGCACTTACCTCGTTCACGAAGTTCTTGTTGAAGAAGGCGTAGATGAGTGGGTTCAGGAAGCTGTTGCTGAGAGCCAAGATGATGAAGACGAAGCGGAGGAGGATGTACGTCTGGTTCTCGTCAATTTTATTATCTTCTTCATAACCTGGAAGACGTAGAAAAGTTGTGGGAGGGGGGCAAATAAAGGAAACTTTAAAAGCGTTGTTAATACCTGCAAGGATTGGAATGAACAGAATGATTTATTTTTGGTAACGGAATCATGAATCGTTGTAACATAGGGATGCACATGTGGTAATAGAGTGATATTTTTGTGGTAATCGAGTAATATAATTGTGGTAATAGAGTGATATATTTGTGGTAATGGAGTGATATATTTGTGGTGATAGAGTGATGCAGTGGGTGTTACCAGCACAATTTTGTCTTTCTCACCACATTCCTGGGGACTTAATGTCGGCAATGGATCAGCGAGGAGGGTAAGTTAGATAACTATTGGACACATACACTCAGGTACAAACATTTATTTGGAAAAAAAGGAGAAATGTGTTTGCGGATATCAGTTACATCCTCATACTGTGCACTGGATCACGAGACTTTTAACTTAAGTGAAAGATGTTGATTGGAGTCAATTAACTTACTAGTGAATCTCCCTTTAAGCAGCCCTTCTCAACTCGCAATACTCGAGTTTAGATTAAAGAAAATGTAGTCTATAATGGTAACAATCTCCACAGTCGGAGTTTGTGACCCGGCTCATTGTTTAACTGGAAGGAAGGCCACATCAAGCAGGCTTCGCCACAAAGAAATCTCTGCAAGTTTGTCCAAATCCCTGGCAGACTACGGGCCCTCGGTTAACAGTGGCTCAGTGACTTCCTCGGCTTGGACACATACTCAGCAGACGATATCTCTTCTCGTGACAAAACTATAAAGGTACCCTATTCTGTGGTCAAGGTACCCTAGTCTGTGGTAAAGGTACCCTATTATGTGGTCAAGGTACCCTAGACTGTGGTCAAGGTACCCTAGTCTGTGGTCAAGGTACCCTAGTCTGGTGTCAAGTTACCATAGTCTGTGGTCAAGGTAACCTAGTCTGTGATCAAGGTAACCTAGTCTGTGGTCAAGGTAACCTAGTCTGTGATCAAGGTAACCTAGTCTGTGATCAAGGTAACCTAGTCTGTGGTCAAGGTACCCTAGTCTGTGGTCAAGGTACCCTAGTCTGTGGTCAAGGTACCCTAGTCTGTGATCAAGGTACCCTAGTCTGTGGTCAAGGTACCCTAGTCTGGGGTCAAGTTACCATAGTCTGTGGTCAAGGTACCCTATTCTGTGGTCAAGGTACCCTAGACTGTGGTCAAGGTACCCTAGTCTGTGGTCAAGGTACCCTAGTCTGTGGTCAAGGTACCCTAGTCT
>MUZC01001751.1:21469-42837 GCA_002072015.1 Radix auricularia | reverse complement strand
CAACTGCATATAGAAAACTTTTGCTACATTCAGCAAAACTTTTACATCCCTTTTTTAATTCATGATTATTGTTTTCTATAAAATATACAGTTTGAATAGTTGTCTATTGTTTACAAATCCTTAAAACCATCCAGTAACATGCATGTTAATCTTACCACAAGGAAATAAGGCCACCACTTTGGTTTTGTTGAAACGATTGTCACGAGAGAGTTCAATGTATTCCAGTGAATTTCTAAAACTCTCAGAAAGGTAAAAGTCTGATGTGATGTTGATGCCATCCAAAAAAATGACCATTGCTGAAATAAACAAGTCTGGTCAGTCCTTTGATTTTATGGTAACATTTATAAAATTACAAGTAAATATCATCACTCAGCCAATGAAATGAAATATATTATATTTTATTTATATATAATTTTCACTTTTTAATTAAAATATTAAGGCTGGAGATCTCCAATTAAAATTTTTTTTTTATCATGTTATCCCTATAAATTATTTAAAATATATAAACATAATAAATTGTGTGCAAAAGCATACTCATATGTGTTAATAAAATGACTTTAAATTTATATTTGATTAATTTTAGGTTTTGAAACTATAAACTGTTCACTTATTTGAAATGTTGAATTCAGATAGATCTCAAAATCTCACTTTTTTTATTGGTAGAAATCTCCACTTGAAATCTCGCATAATCTCGTTCCTGTGCGGCAAAAGCAGTAAAAACTGTGGCATTGGTCAACTCTCCTTGAGCTGAAAGTATTCTGCTTGTACGTGCCTTGAATTAAAAGTAATTAAATAATAATAATAGTAAATGACTGTGTTACATGATACAACTTTTTTCTAGCTAAAAAATATTAACTGGTTTTAAATACATTACCAACTTAAAAAATTGTTGACCAGCTTATTAAATTCCATTAAGTATACTGTAAGAATAGCAAGGTATTTGTGCTAGCGTGGAAACATTAATTATAGAAGCTTGTAAATTATTTCTAGTGTGTTGTTTTGGTGAATCATTTTTTTTTGTTATATGGTATTCTTACCTCTTAATGTTATATTTTTGAATATTGTAACATTACCCATAAAATAATTATAATAAGGTCTAAGTCATATGAAAGCACTTTAAGGTTGTCTCAAATGCAATAGCACTTACAAATATTATCCATAAGAATCAATGCTTACTGTCGTCAGAATGTAGTTTACATAACCATTATTCTAACCACAATTACCAGAATATAGCATAGTAATAATACACAAGGCATACAGCCATAAATAGGCACAAGACTAGAAGGCACTGAGTAATGAACATACCTGAAGTGTAAAATTAACAGATGGAACATCCATCAGTGTGAACTCTCCCTCTCCATTCATGGTATATGTTAAATTGTCAAATGTATTTATATGGGGATCTCCAAGCAGATGAGCTGTAAACAGAACATGATTAAAAATGTATGTGTTAATTTTTTAAAGGTAACACAGCTAAATGCAGTGCTTTTTTTTCTAGCAAAAAATGTTTGGGAACTCATTTCACATCTGTTTTTTTAACTTATGTCAGAAAATATTATAATAGTCTATAATTGAATTTTCCACTGAACACAAATTTTATTGTACAGATATTTAAAGAAATAAACGTTTTTATAAGAAAATGAGAGACTCAAAGAGTTTATTTATAATAAAAACCGACCTGATTATATAGTTTATGTGGAAAAATGTATTCTGGCCAAAAAAGGTATGGGAACTCAGTTCTCATGAGTTCCCACTGAAAAAAAAGCACTGGCTAAATGTAAATGAAAGTTTAAATATTTTAATGATATTGCTTTGAAGAAAAGTGTAATGTGGTAATAACTGAATACTGGATGTTTTTAAATAGTTAATGAAACTCTCCAACACAGGTTACACAAAAAAATTAATTTTTAATTTTTAAGCATAAAAAAACATACTGTTTATAATATCAATTATTGATCAATAATATCCAGTTTTCAATAATTATTTGAACAATTACTTAATTTAAATAAAAATACGTTAAATTTGAAATTTACAATTCTTTTCGAACTGGATAAAAAAAATGAATGACATTCTACTCTTGATCATGTAAATGATAAATTTAGTGTTCCCTACCTGGAACAAATGTGACATTATATGAGCACTGAAAGTCGGGATAGATCAGGTTAAATCTACGACACATGTTGGAATTCTGGGAATCTTTACAACACCACTGATGGGCATCGATGTTTTCCTGCACTCCTCGGAACCATTCCCGATCTCCTACCAGTATATGTCCAGCATCAGAAGTTTTGTGGATGAATGAAGATATAGCGATAGCTTCAGCCCAGACTCTCCAGTTGCTGTCTAGTGCAGGCTGACTCCATTGGTAGCAACACAACTAAAGGAATGAGTGACAGTGGTAACAACACAGTTAAATGAAATAGGTGTCAGTGATAACAACACAGTTAAATGAAATAGGTGTCAGTGATAACAACACAGTTAAATGAAATAGGTGTCAGTGGTAACAACACAACTAAACGAAATATAGGGTTGAGTTTGGAAATGAATTCCTTTTCCTGTGCATTTACTCTTAAATGCACATTAGCTACTTTACATAACAATTTTATTAATTCTGTCTCACCTAATATTAAACATAAAAAAAATATTTTAGTTCATTTATCTATATTTACAGAATTGTTTAAATTTTAACTTTGAAAGGTGTTAAATGAGACATCTCAAAGTGAACTCAAAGCAAAGACTGTGAAGTATACAGGGTTGCCAACTCAATAAAATAATATTTACGGACAAATATAAGAATTCTCAACAAAATTTAAGGACAAAAACAAATTTTTACGGACACATTTAACATAAAATGTTGACCTTAAAACGAACGAATATGAAGCATAATCCAAGCACTGTAGCTAAAAAATGTAAATTATCCATATGAGCACATCTATACAACCATGCACATATTCTATAACATTAGTTTATTGTATGACATTCATCATCATTGACAGTGTTTAATTTCTCCTGCTTATGATCATACATCGAAACATTTACACTGTCGATCATTGTGGCAGTAATTTTTCCCATCAATTTCTCAGAGTCAGTAAACTTTCCAACATTGGAGTAGACAATTTGTTTCTCAAGTTGATTTTCAATAAACTAACAGCAGGAAAAATCGTGTTCTACTTCTGCTGTTCCATGTGGAAGCGCCAACATTGTTTGTGCAAACTTCAAAAGTAGCGAAAATCTGTACTCTTTGTTTTTGAAATTTCTATTCATTTGTCCAATTTGATGGCAGAAAGCACCAGAACTTCAGTCGGCCTTGACATTGCTTAAATCCGCAACTTGGTTATCAATAAATTCGTCCTCTAAACAATCAAAATCTGCTGGAGAAACAATTTTTGGAAAAAGCTGGGCCAGTTCCAAAATTTCCGGTGTTCCACCGATATTCTGTTAGTGGGTTTTAGTACTGACATGAGCTTCAGCACTCTGTTGCTAATAGGCATTTTTTTCTTGATTGCACTGACTGTATTGGTATAAAATGCAAGAACATCAACATAAACGTTTCAACAGTCGATGAATCATCTACTTTTTAAAGCTGTAGTTTAGTTTGATAACCAATGAATAATTTACGCGTGATTTAAAGTTTGTACTTTCCAGCTGTCCAGAAAGCTCTTACAGTTTATTAATAGATCGTGGGATGCCACTAAAACAATTTAAAAATTAAAATTTGAATCAAGAAAATACATATCACAAACATGATTTTTCTGATTTTTTAAATATTGAGATTTTAAGTTTTGTCAATTTTTTTTTTACGGACATCTTAATTTTTTAACGGAATTTTAAGGACAGGCAAGGATATGACAAATCTTAACAGAATGTCCATAAATTTACGGATGGTTGGCAACCCTGGAAGTATGGGTCTATATGGTTGATGTCATGTATGTAATGAATGAATATATGCTGATAAGCTACAAATTTTGTTCTGCTTGAAACAAGGATTGATGAATGGATGAATGTATGGATAGATAAAGTGGTGTACTTTCTGTGTTAGAAAAGTAATTGTTTGTTTTTGTGTAAGATAAAGAGGTGAACTAGTCAATGAAGCCAGGATATACAACTGAAAGGATGTTAGAGATGGATGTAGTAAACTAGACTTTGACTCCTGAATAAGCTGAATCAAGATTTACTTTTGAATTGCTTCAATTGTCAGTACCACTAGTGATTTATTAAGCACCACCTACACTACATTGGCTGATTTGGACCCTGCCCCAAGACACAAATCAGAATAATTAGTCTCATAGCTTAGACACTGTAATGACACTATATAAAGAGTTTATGAATCTCTTACTCCGCTATGTGTACAACATCATCTATGGCCGGCCCCTAATTACCTTATTCCTTGGATTGGATTGTAGCAGACGTCTCTTGGCCACAGGACTTATAGCAAAACAGTAAATGTCTTTTCCATGTTTTTCAAAGAGGCTCCACTGCAGCCCAAGCTGACCTAGAGCACAAGGGCAGTTATACAGTTGTTTGATCTCTGCCTGGTAAGGGAAATTGTTAATAAGACGGGAATTCTTGCACACATGATTTTGGCACTTTTGAGCTGGACTTGTACGCTGTGAGGCCTTAAGCATGATTGACTCCTCGTAATTTGCTGGGGGAAAATTTTGTAACATTAGCATATAGATAAGTGTATTAATAGTTATTTAACATTTCTGCCATCAATGTTAATAAGAAATTTTATTGATCTTAATAATAATGTTGGGAATTCCAACTTCAGTCAATGAGAAAAGTATTGACTCCTAATATCAAATGTCAGCCATGTTATTAATGATAAAAATATTAGTCCTTAAAAAATGAATATACTTTTACTTTTTTGTTTTAAACAAATCATTATTATTAGTTCAATACCTGACTTCAAATTAAATGTGTTTTCTGTGATGCCGACAATATTTGCTGCTGTGTATGGACTAGCCACAATTCCTCTTTCAACTTTTCTTCCCATTTTGTTTAACCATTGTATTTGACCTTTCTGGTAGATATAATAAATGTAGGCTGTCTCTTCATCTGCAAGAAAAGTTTATACTTAAAAAAACAACAACACTTTTTCCTTTGATGGAACACACAAATACATATGGAAAAGATTATATGTGTAAAATACATTTCTTCTTAATTTCAACTTTATATTATTTTGCAAAAAATTAGCCTACAAAATTTTAAATTTTAATCCCTTTAACCTTGGTGGCATTAAATATTTTATTGACTTTTATGTTTCATAAAAATTATTCATACTTATATGTTGAGTTATCTTCCCCTCACCATGACAAGAATCTTCCCACTCTCATAGTACATTATCACATATTTGAGACATACCACCACTCTCATAGTACATTGTCACATATTTGAGACATACCACATCTCTCATGGTATATTTTCACATATTTGAGACATACCACCACTCTCATAGTACATTGTCCCATATTTGAGACATACCACCACTCTCATAGTACATTGTCACATATTTGAGACATACCACATCTCTCATAGTATATTTTCACATATTTGAGACATACCACCCCTCTAGATAAGTGATGTTAGTTAGAAATACCCTTGGGCCTAATGTTCTTAATCTAACAATAAATCTCTAACTGTTTAAAATTCTTGTTAACCCTGACTCTAGTCTAAAATGAGTGACTCTGCCCAGAAGGATAAATTACAGCTAAAAACAAACCATCAAAAACCAGACCACATTTAGAAAGTACAATCAAAATTACAAAATTGACAGGCTTCATTCACTATATTCAAATAATCCGAGGAACAATTAATACACAAGAGTCTATAATCCTAGGCCTAAAAAACTTTAATTAAAACTTACCTGAAAATTTTTCATCTGTGCTTCTTTCCTTAGGATATCCACTTATGTAGATGGCTTGAAAAGTATTTGAAAAGCTATCAGTCTGTCAGAAATATTTTTAAAAAAAGGTAAAATTGTTGTCAGAGTCATGATAATTTTTATAATTTATAATGTGTTTATTTGTTAGTTAATTATAAAAAAGAATTGAAATAAATGATATTCATATATATATATATATATAAACACATATTAGGGTGGTCCAAATTTTGAAATTAGTATGGTCCGAACTTCTTAGTTTGTTCCACTACAAAAGTAAATCTTGCTGACAGTTATGAGTTAATTTGAGCCATCACCCACAAAGTTTTTTTCTTTTCGTGTGTGAGTCTTAATTGGTGAGATAAGAAAAGGAATTTTTTTTTTCAAAATAGTATGGACCACCCTAAAATATATGTCAACAATTTGAATCCAATGTAGATAGAATTGACAGAACATGGCAGTAAAAAAAATTTGTTTCAGAAAAATTTGGGCAAACATTTTTTAAAAGTCATTTATGTTACTTTAGTAACTTTAAAACATACCCTCTCATAACTTCTAAGACCATTCCATGTGACAACAAGAACTGTCTGAACATCAAAGTCGTATACACCCATTAGCCGCTTCACATCATTGGCTGCCCTGTCCATCACCTGGACTTTGAAAGGTGAACTCTGACCCTGGCTGGGCTCATTAAAGACTGTAGGTTCACATTTTTCATACAGATGGTAGAAGGTCTGACCCATCAAGGGATCCACTTTGGCCCAGAATGCTGCTACAAGATCCTGTTTATTGTCATTGGCCTCCTGAAGATTGGGCTCTTCACTCCAATCAAATTTTTCAAAACCAAAAATGCCATTGCTGTACACCTGGTAAGTTCCCAAAAATTCATTCAATAAAATTTTTTAAAATTAATTATTGCAAAACATTTATGCTGAAAAATTTCAACATGCAATGATCTAAAATAATAATTTTTCCCAGCTCACTCGAGATGTCTTATCTCAATTGGCAGGTGTGCCAAAATGTCAAAAAATAACATGGGGTGTGGTGTAGAACTATATTTTGAATACCCACAGACCTTTTCCCGCTACAGTGTAGAAAAATAGGTCAATGTTATTAAGTCCTATGAGATAAATGTAAAATAGCTCCAACTAATGGTAAGGAATTTAGTAAGAAAGATGCTTAAGGACATCATTTTAATGCTGTCTAATTTGGCTGATAAAGTATTTTTCAATTATTAAACTTCAGTAATTACTCCCCTTCTTGATATACTCTTGCTGTATCAAACCCATGGCCAACAAGACATTAATTTAAGTTGAAAATGAATTTTTAAGTAAAAAAATCTTAAGGACACATGATGGCAGATAAGGATATGATTTTTTTTTTTTGCATTTTCCAATCATTTTTATATTTATTTTTTATAATTAATAATACCTACCAGTTATTATAATTTATACTTTATCAATTTTACTTTTAAATTATCTTTGCTCTGTCACACTTAACCATAAATATTTAAATTTGCTAAAATGGTATTAGTTATAAAGCAAAAGTTACTTTCATTTTTCAACTAGATTGACATTTGCTTAAATCACATCTTTATATAAAAAAAATAATTAAAAAAAAAAAAAAATAATAATAAATTTAAAAAAAGTTGATCCTATGTGTCACAAAGGGACTGCTGCAAAGATGGGTTATTGATGTTTGAGGTTCCCAGTGCAACTCCATTAGTTTTTATTTTTAGAAATAAATAATTATTTCATTAAAAAATGAGATGGAATCACTATGAAAATAGGCAGAACTTGGATAAAAGATTTTCTCTCACATAAAAACTTTGTGTCCTTAACATCATTTCAAAATTAGAGGGAAAAGCAAGGCAGTTATAGAACAAGTAATAGACTTCACAATGTATAATATTTGGTTATGATGCTGAAACAAAGTGCACACTCTCTATTACTTACATAAGCCTCAGTTCTCAAACTGTCACCAAATGGAACTCCTGAAGTGAATGAGATTGGATTTTTGTTCACATATGCATAACCAATTTTAGTGACATCTGGACTTGAGGGGGACAAATCTGAATCACCTGCCATGCTGCCATAAGGGTAATAAGGTACTGTAAATAAACAAATGCATGTTTTTTTTTAATGATGCAAATAAATATTTGGGATAAGACAGAAAAGTATGGTAAAAGTTTACGGGAAAGTAGCCCAAATAATGTATTTTATTTATTTTAGGAATAATATCGTAAACTCAAATCTTCATATCCTAAAATAATTTTTTCCCTAATAAATAAAGTCAATTAACACAATTCTTTCCACAAGGCCTAACTAGAAATTAAGATAAAATATTTAAAGCTTTTTGTAATGTTTAAAACAATAGAAAAGAATACATATTATTTTAACAGTAAAAAATTCACTGGCACATTATTTTTTAGGAAAACCATGTAGAGTGAGAGTGATGTGAGAAATTCAGATGAAAAATCTCCTGGAGTTTTCACACTTAACTGATTTCAATAACCTAAAACATTATTGCAAAAACTATTTACTGGCATATAAAAACCTGTTTCATCTTTTATTAGAAATGTTAAGAGAATGTGACATGAGTTGATTAAGAAAAAAATAGACATCACTACTTAATTTTGTTGTTGTTGTTTTTTTGTTGCATTGCATGATAATCTTTTTTTCAAACTTGACTATTCTTTTTTAAAAATTTAAAAATTCAGCTCTGTGAAGAAATGAAAATCTAAGCTCATTTCCATATTGGCTTATATATTAGGTTACTCATAACCTAAGGTTTTACTGTATTTTTCCTGAGAGTATTTGAATTAAAGAGTTTATTAAATGTACTTGTTACTTACTAACACAAGTAAATTTTGTATTGCTTGTGTGTCCAAGCTCCAATTCATCAGGACAACTACAAGTATCAAGACCTGTCTTACTGTTTTTGTAGCATGAATGGGAGCATGTTGCCTTTACCTTTGAATCACAGGTATCTCTTACACCTGAGAAAGCACAGAACTGTTTATTTAATGTTTAGATAAAGAAAAATAATGATAAGTGTGTATCATGACATAGTCTGATGGTTTTGTAAATTTGTCGTATATATGAAATTTTATTTTTCTCTGGAAAAATTGGAGGAAACACTAAGACATGAATGCTCCCCAATTAAAAAAGTTCAAGTACCAAGATTAATCGTAGTTGGCATGGAAATGATGAACTTAATTTCTTAATAAGCTCTCCTGTCAGATGGCAAGGATATTTTAAAATATTGGGTAAAAAAAGACATATCACTATAAATTCTAAAAAGTTTGTTTTTCAACAAAATTAATCCTCTCACACAAGACCACAGCTTATATAAACTTAAAGCTAATTTTAAAAAAATTTTAAATGTAATATATCATGTTTGAACAGTTAATGTCTGAATGTATCTTGTAATTCAAGTTGTTGCAACAATTAATTTCATTTACCAATGCAATGTCCAGCTGTGTCCCGATTGAACCCTTCTTTACAGATGCAGGTGAATGAGCCGTCGGTATTCTGACAAATCTCATTTTCAGAACATGTTGAGAATCTGCATTCGTTAACATCATCTCTGCAGTCATCACCCATCCATCCTGCCTTACAAACACAAATGCCATTGGTGTTGTCACAAAACTGAGTTTTTGTTTCATCACAGCTACAAGGGAAGTTACATGTTACTCCCCATTTGAAGGCAGGGCAAGCTGATCAGTGGAAGAGAAACATATATTACTTGCATTCACATAATATTTGTTTCAGTAGGATGTGTAATGGCTTAAATATTGTAGAAATATTGTTAATGTCTTTGTTAATCCTAGAAACCGAAAACTTTAACAGATAAATAATATAAAGGTTTGCTAAGACTTTGAAAGTTGCTTTTCATTAATTTTTTCATTCAGTTTTTCTTAATCCCCTCAACTTGACACACAAATAATGTATTTTTCTCTTGTAATTTTCTTTTGAAAATCATTATATCACATCATTAGCACCCTTTTATTTCAATCTATTTAGCCTCAAAACCTATGGGAGAGATTTAAATATTAGAACCCCCTACGACCATGAAAAGAAGAGGTCATGGGACTAAATAGAAAAAAAAATTACATAAAGGCTTCAAAATTGAAAAAAAAAGTAGGAAGAAAGTCATTAAAAATGCAATCAATTGGGACTTACCATGGGTATAGTATTGACCACGAAAACCTTTCCTCACACCTCCGTTATATGTAATCAAATTAAGATTCATGGTGTTACTGGTGGTTCTGATAATATTAGGAAGTCTTCTTCCACAATATTTGCCAATCAAATTCTCTTGAATAATTTCAGAGTTATAAATATCAAGCACATCTAATTGGCAGTTGGCAGTCTCTAGTAGCTCAAAATTTTCATCGTCAATCCTGGAAAACAAATAAATGCATTCATTAAAAAATTTAATTTATTAAATATTTTAATGAATAATATTAAAATGGCTTGCAAGTTATTTCCAAGCATTGCATGTGAATATTTCAATTATCTCTGTGTTAAGAAACTATAAATCTCTTGTACTCTTGTTTTCTTTAATCTCTGTATACCTTAGTGTAACAACTTCCTGAGCCATGGCTGAAATGGTAAAGTTACATGTGGCCAGGTCTAGTTTATAATCAGGGTAATCAATGGTTTGAATGTTGCCAGTTATCCCAGATAAAAGTTTATTACAATCTGAAAGATGAGAAAATAGAATTTAGCAATATTTTAACACATACAGAAAAAGAGTGTGAAGGAACCAGGAGGAAAATAAAGATTAAAAATTAGATTAGATAATGTTCAAATTTTAAAAATTAAACTCAGACTAAATCTGATCACATCTATATGTTTAAAGTAATAGACTTTACCTGATTGACACACATAGCTTCCAGGTGTGTTGATGCATGTTTCAGTACGTCGACAGACATTTGGGTTTTCACATTCATTGATATCCACAGAGCAATCAATGGAAGTCCATCCAGGCAAACAAAAGCAGGTGCCATCAATATTATTGCACTCAGCAGTGTTTGTTTCATTACATGCACAAGGATTAGTGCATTCATCATGGCCGTAAAAGAAATCAGGACAATCTGTAAAACATAAATTATATAAATTTAATCAACTATTGAAATGAGCCAGAAATTTTCAAAGTAGTTCATAGAATCAGATCTGACCAAAAAAAAAAAAAATTAAAAAAGGAGAAATGTATTTAAAATGAGGTCAAAAAAGTTTACAAACTGAGGGGTCACTTTCATTGACTTTTTGGATTTCACTACAGCTAAGTTTTAATTTTTCATTTTATTTGTGTATAGTATGTCCGTTGAAAAAGGCTCTTTGCCAAAATGTTTGCTGTTTTGTTTTGTCCTGTCAGGCTAACCCTTACCTTGTTTACGCCTTTTCCATTTACTTTTCAAAATAGTTTACTTGCAACAATACCTTTATTATATATTTTCTATATTTTTACATTTGAAACAACAGTGTGCCCTTTTGAAAGACATTAAGCATTGATGTATAAAATTAGAGAGATTCTAATCTTCCATCAAGCTCCTCCCAAAGTGTTATCTAAACAATATTAAACACCATGACTGTGCTAAAGTTCTTAGAGAAATCAATGTGATTGATTTTTAAATTCTTCTTCTTTGGCCTTTCTTAGAACGTCTGTCACATATTTGATCACTAATGTAGTTATCTCCTCAGTGTGATGTGGTCTTTTAGACAACATTAATTTTACATTTGTTTACATTGTTCCTGAGTAATCAATTTCTCAGACAAGGAGACTCACTTCATGTAATTTATTCAACATTATATAAGAAAGTTTTTTGGAAACATTTAAATGAGCAGCTGTAGACCTATCACAAACTACTTTCAGACAAGCAGTACAGAACTACAGCTTTTTATCTGATAGCTGTGTTATACACAGCATTTGCAGGTGAGAAAGGCTTACAAGGCAGATATATCAGCAATGTTACAGTTTGGCATTAAAAAATCTTAAAGACCATCATTTTAAAGCTGACCTGGAGATAAATGTAGCTAAAAACAAAATATTTGCCAATTTCACAAAATGCACATAGTGGTAAAAACATGAAAAATAAAAAGTGAGACAAGGTTCTACTCAATTTACGGGAGAGAAAAGTCATAAATAAATTATGTTTAATAGAATGATATGTTTTGAAAATTGGTGATGTGAATAGACGTGAATAGAAATTGCAGTTGCTTTGTTAGAGCATTGAGGCAGAGGGCCATCATGGATAAGCCTCACTGAATAGAAGAATGTGGTGGTTGAGCAGTTCAGGGCCTCACATGACGTGAGGTGACAATGATGATGATGTCGATATTTACATAAGTTTCTAGGTTACAAGTCAAACTAATGATTCTAACAATAATCTTACTTTGTGCATGTATTGTTCCATGGAATCCAGCTCCTGTAGCTATTCCTTCTGACTGGAACACAATGTACATAAAATTTCCAGTTGACCTGATCAAATTGGGTATAGATGATCCAGAATATTGACCCAACAATCTATCGCCAGCATGTTTGCCATTATAAACTGCAAGGTAAGAATTGCTGGCATCCACATTAAGATCACTTATTCTGTTCAGAAAAGATACAATGTGTTGTTAATTTTATGTTCTATTAAACCAGGAGTTTACAAGGCTCTAGAAATATATATTATTGAGTATTAAAGCCATTTGTGGTAAGTCTAAATAATAATTGTTATTTTTTCACAAGACTTTTTAACACTTTTTGCTTTTATCATTTTAAGGCTTGAGCTCAACATATATAAAGCTAAAACATTTTAAATTTAGAACACTTTATGTTTAATCTGAAAGACTACCCAAAAGTTGAATTAAGATAAACAGACTACCAAACTGCATGTGCCTTGAAAACTCTTTAATGCTAATAAATTAAACTGTGCTCTGTCAATCCTCAGTCAACTAAATACAGGAATTAAAAGGGAAAATCGAGTTATCTCACTTAGTTATACAAATATTGTTAAATACAATTGGATTGTGAATGTGAATCATATTGGACAAGCCTTACTGCAATTCACTCTCAATGTTCAGAAAAGATATAATATGTTCTAAGATTTAGATTCTATTAAATACATACAATTTAGCATTCAAGTCATTTATGGTAAGTCTAAATAATATTAATAATTGTTCTTTTTTCACAAGATCTTTTGAATACTTATTGCATTTATTATTTTGGGACTTGAAGTCAACATATTAAAAAACAATTGAAAATTGTGATCGCTTTTTGTTTAGATAATCTGAAAGACTATCCAAAAGTTCGATTAAAGATGACCAGGTCACCAAAAAATGTAAGAGATCAAGTGTATGCAGAATAGACTAAAAAAATATCGACTGCATGGGCCTCGAAAACTCTTTTATAATAACAAATTAAACTGGGCGTTGGCTGTCTTCAATCAACTAAATACAGGCATTAAAATAGAGTTATCTCACTTAGTTATACAAATATTGTTAAATACAATTGGATTGTGAATGTGAATCTTAATGCACATGCCTTACTGCCATTCACTGTTAGATAAAAGTATAAAACGTCAACAATTTACCTTAGTGAGATTATGTTCCCCACGCCTCCTGTGATCAACCAGTAACAGAAAATGTTACTATCATAACCTGGGTAATTGGGGCTTTGGATGATTTCCTGCTCATTTAGTACAGTGAGGTTTTGTTTACAGGTTGGATAAGCTGACAATAAAAGTAATTGTCAATTTTGGGTGAGAACAATTTTCATCTTTTTTAAATTTATATTTTTATGTTGTAGAAAAATGGATTAAAAATATTAATGAGTTGAAGTTTTTCAATTTGACCTTATGCTAATTTAAGTGGGCCATTTATTTGGTCTTGGGAGATTCAGTGTTCTAGGGGCTTAATCAAATCAAAACATAATTTTTAAATAAAAATAATAATTTTTAAAAAATTTGATAAGAAGACCTCATTGGCAAGATTATAACCATTTTTGTCAACGAAAGATTAAATAATAATAAATGTTGGTAGTTTGTAAAACAAGTGAGATTTAATCATCATAAATGGAATTAAAAAAGATTTTTTTAATGGGTTGCTTGGGCAAGCAAGGAAAATCAACATTCAAAACTCGAATAAAAATTCAAGACTAGACAAAAAGCCATGGATAAGTATAGCACACACTAATCTTATGTAATGTAGGAAATAATTTTATAAATTAATTATTTCTATGGTAAAACATTTGCATAATCTCCTAAGATCGGCTGGATAGTGATGTCAATAGTGTGTAACCCTCACAAGCTGAGTGCGTGGGATCTAGCCCACGTTAAAGCCACAATAAAAACGTTGATGAATGACTATTGCTAAAAAGTCCTCTGCTGATCTGGAAAGGAGATGGATGCCACCAAGGTCTACCAAGACTCGAGTAAGTTGTAATGGAAACATTAGAACCCCCTACGTCCACACAGTTATGGGACACACAAAAAATTTCCTAAGCACACAATATGTTGTTTGTTTTGTATGAGATCTATTCACTCAATGCATTGTAATTATCATATATAATAAAAGGCAATTTTCTGTGTGGTCATCGATAGCAATTGGTCCCTCAAACTCCTACAGGCTCCTACTGCCAATCAGAAAGATTAAATCTCATTTACCTATTGAACGAGTTTAGATGGACCATCAAAGAGAGTTATTTTTTGTGCAGTATTTTTTTCCCTAGACTTTATTTTTAGCGGTACGCCTTGGAATTCATTGTCAAAAACTTTGTGTTTACAGGTTATTTATTGTAACAATAATGAATAGTGAATAGTATTTTTTGACATGATGCACATTTCTGGCTGGTGGAGACAGTTGTTGGAAGTGAGGTACAGCACGCCGCCAAAACGATGGCAGAACGTCCTTGGATGGCTTGTTGCTCGTTTATAATAATTTTGAACAGCGCTGTTTTAAGTTATAGATGAAATAAGGATGGATAATAGATATGTTGTAGAAAGTGACTAGAGTATTAAAAGAGTAACAGAGCAGTCGAAGAGTACAGATTTATAACATACAATTTGCAGTGTAGTTTATGTTCAAATTGCCCCGCTCAAGATGCCCATCTGATCTAAAAACAATATGCATAATGTTTTCTGTAGATCTGATTGTTCCCAGTGCAGGTTTATCTTGACAGTATCGTCCAAGCATGTGACTTCCAGTATCCTCCCCATCATACACCTCAATATAATCAGAAGTACAAACTCCTTTGAAGTTCACATTTTCATAAGGAAGACTAAGCACTCTGAACAAAAATGGATGTAGGAAAATTTTAATAAAATTAATTAGTTAAGATAAAAATCCAAGCTTTAATTTACAACTACTCTATCACTACATTAATCAGCTAATAAATATTTTAACTATTTTTTCATTTGATTTTATTAAATATATTTCAACCATGAAATATACAGTAATTAAGTTGGTGTTTACTCACTCTAAAGAAATTTTATATGGCGCATCATCAGTGATGGTCCACGTACAGTAGGCATTAGGCCAATATGTCTCTGGGTAGTAATGGGATTGTATGGAGCCTGATATTGAACCATTCACCACCTCAGAGCAAGCTGGTGGGCAAAAAGTTTAAGTTTTTAATGTTTAAATTTGTTTTTCAATCTTTGTTAGCAATGACATTATGCTTGTTCCTAAGAATTTATTTCTTTGTTCAATATTCAATGGGTTAATATTTATGTTATGAAAATTTCTTAAGACACTTCTCTCTTAGTTTCTTTGCTCATATTGTTGATTAGACCTGCAATGTACCAGGTCTTCATTGCCTTGATAGTAACAAAAAATTTCACTCTTCAATGTTATATGATTTCTGTTTTTATTTTTCTACAAGGCATTTATGTTTTTTTAACTTGAAGAGGGAACAAAGAAAAGAGAAAAAAAAGGAAAACTGAAACTGTTTTTATGATGTGCTCTGTGATCTAAGTGATGTCAACACAGAGCCATAGCTATGGGAGGAGGAAGGGGGTCCAAATTTAAAAGTCTCCCTCTTGAGGGGGGCCCCCAAATTAGTTTCATAAATTTTTTTACATTACCGGGCCCCAGAACACCGACAAATTCCTAGCTAAGCCACTGTGTCAACACCATTACAAAAACAGCTGAAGCCCGGTAAACATTACTTAGACACTAAATTACCTATAGGTTCACATGTGTCATTTACAGATTTCTCAAATCCTCTGGCACAGTCACAGCGATAACTCCCCACTGTATTGACACATAATTGATTGGCTCGTGTTTTACATATGAGCAAGTCACTACTGAGAGCACATTCATTAACATCAACTGAGCAGTCGGCCGAGGTCCAGCCTTCATCACAGATGCATCCCCCTGTTGCATTGTTGCATTTTCCATGTCTGCTGTCACAGCTACAGTTCCTCTCACAGTTTTTACCATAAGTCAAACCAGAGCATGCTGAAATTTAAAAATATATATTGCTTAAATTAGTCAACTATTTTTTAATGACCATGTAATAATTTTTTTCTCCTCTTTTTACATAACAGATCATTTAAATAATCACCTAATTAAACAAAATTACGTGAGTCTTACCATGAGATTTTTTCTCTTTAATTTCTTTTGCTAACACTAACAGTCTTGAAATATATTTTCATTCATCAACTTTTGTTAATGAATAGCTTTTAAGAACAAAATCAAAACTTACGTATGCATTCTGCCTCCTTCAGTTGTGTGTTGTCTGGACAATAGCAAAGCTGTGTCCTATTTTCAGAGGGTAATTCCACACATAAGTGGGAACACGTTTTAGATACACACTCATAGCTTGCATTCACTGAAAAAAAACAATGTTTTATTAGTTCCAGCCAATTAAAAGGTTCTAGTGATAATAATTTCAAAATAATTGCAAAAGTGAAAAAGACGCTTCAGTTTTTCAAATTTTTATTTCCATTAAATTTATTTCACATTAACTTTTTAGTATATTTACCCTTTTAATAAAAACTACTTTTAAACTAATACAAATTTTAAAAATGTTTTAAGTATGTACCTATTTTTCTTCTTTTTTAAAAAAAAACAACATTTAAAAAAAAAAAAAGATATTTTAAATTACCTTTTTTATCAAATGGATATAAAAATGTACTAAAAGTAAAAATGAATTATAAACAAAACAAAAAACAACATCTTATAAAAGTAAGCTACAAAATATAAATGACACCCTCAAATAGTCATAACAAGTTTCTTACCCTGACACTGTCCATCCTCTGTCTTGACCAGCCCTTCTTGACACTCACAACTAAAGCCCCCAGCTGTGTTGAAACATTCCTGGTAACTTGGACAAGGTTCCACCACCGGGTTGGAACACTCATTCACATCTGTAGAACAGTCTGGACCCATCCATCCTTCCTTACACAAGCAAGTGCCTAACTTGTTGTTGCAGGCCAGTGTGTTGCTAGCCACACAGCTGCATGTTAAGCTACAAGTATCAACCCCATATTTGAAGGGTGGGCATGCTGAAAAAAAAAGTGTCCAAAATATTAATTGTATGATGATTACATGGATTTAATATTACATTGTATTAGGGCTGGGGAAATTAATCATTAATTTCACGGTTAATCATTAAAATTTCTAACGATTAAATTATAAAACGATTAATCGACCAACCACTTATAAACGTTTTCAAATATTGACTGACGGGAATGTTCAAAATGTTGATTAAGTTTGCCTACAATGGTTCTAACACTTCGCCTACTTATCAAGCCAAGCGAAAAGCGTATTAAGCTAATGTCAGTAATGAAGAGACAGAAAATGACGACAGCCCTTCTGATGAATTACAGCGTTACAAAGTGGAGATGAACGTTCCTGAAGCAATTAACCCTCTACAATGGGGGAAACTTAATGAACACCGATATTCGATAATATCATTCCTTGCCAAGGCCGTTTTGTGCATACCAGTTACCTCAGTTCCGTGTGAATGATTGTTCAGCTCTGCCAGTTTTTGACAATTAGACCCGCTCATCACTAACACTTGAACCAAATAATGTCAACACACTTATCTTTTTGCGTAGTTGGTTAAAAAATGGCATATAAAGGAGACATTTCAGTGTTATTTAGATTTTCAACAAGAACAATTAATAAATGTTATTTAGGACAATATAGATTTTAATTTTTGGTTTTAATCGAAATTAACTATTGACGTCATTTATGGACGGCACCTAAGTAACAATCCTCCATGTTATAATCATACAGTTGTAATGTACCATGATCCTAGCTAAGTAACAATCCTCTATGACTCCATGCTATGGCCGTGGACTTATAATGTACCATGAATCTAGCTAAGTAACAATCCTCTATGTTATGGCCATACAGTAGTAATGTACCATGGGTCCAGTAGGTAGCCAAGAAGCCCTGCCTTGTGTTGTAACTATCTGATGTAAATCGTATGTGTAGCTTGTTCCCAGTGGAGCGAATATGCAGATCTTTTAGCTCAGCATCCTCCTTATATCTGCACAGTCGTGTGATGGGAGGGGCATCGGGGCCGGCACCGTCATAGACTATGACGTCATCTGGACAGGAGTCAACATAACCGTCAAGGTCAAACTTTAAAAACCTGGAGATTTTTTTAAAAAAAAAAAAGTTTAATTATTTACTTCATATTTGTTAAATATCTACATGTTTATAAATGTTACATGTTAGTTTTAAGAAATTTAAGGATTAATTAACAAATGAAGAACTAGTAAAATACCAGCGCTGGGAAGCGGAAATTAAGATTCAGTTAGCGTTGTAATATGGCGTACTAAAGATCTGGAAGATGGGGCCAAAAGTAACAAAGGCCGTTAGAAAAGTTCAATATGGCAACTGACATTAATGTACTAGCAATGAAATAAGTACGTTCATCGTTGTCGGGTAGACAATGGAAGCCGCCCAAAAAGTTTCGTTACGATGTGACCATAAATAAACAATGTCTTACACGACGAACGTTGTCGACCGTTAAGGACGCTACGCGTAGAATTTTGAAATGAAACTTGCTGAACTTTTTGACATCAGGGTTTTAATGCCCTACAACTTCTAAAGACGAGTCATCAAAATCTTATGTACCAAGTTTGATCAAGAAATTAAATCTATTATCTATTGTAGCTGGAATATACTCAATAACTTTTTAAAGTTTCATGTTGATCAGTGACTAAAATAATATTTATTTAGCTTATATAAGTAACAAAAAAATGACGATAAGGCCCCAATCTGTGCAGGATGTAAATTTCCAAACATCTGTTAATTTCAATCTGGATCACGATTGATATAGTGGTTCGTTATTATTTTTCAAGTTCGTGTAAAATAAATTGGAAATAAAATGACAATAAGGGCCTCCAGAATGGTGCAGAATGTAAAGTTCAAAAGACCATAAAAATACAATCGGGAACATGATGAAGAAATGTGTCAATATTTGTCAAGGTTGTTAAAATGTAATTGGGTATAAAGCTTTAAGAGTTTACAAAAAAGAATAAAAGATTTGCCCCCCCCCCCCCAAATCCGACGGAATTGACATTAGGAGTTTAGTAACATTTAGTATTGTAACATGGGTCATCATATTGTATATACCAAGTTTGGTCAAGATCCATCCATTTAGCCATTGTTTAAAATAACTTTTGGGCGCCTTGTGGTATTTTAAAGAATTATGCCAGAAAATTTTGTGGAAACGCACTCAATAACTGTCTAAAGTTTCATGACAATCTGATGAACACAATATTATTTATACATCTTATATTAGAAAAAAAATGAAATTAAGTGCCCCCGGGCCTAATTAGTGTAAGTTGAACATTTTAAAACAATTGTTAATTTCAATCTTGATCATAGCAGGGCTGTGTGGCAACTTTTGTCAAGATTTTTAAAAATTTAATGGGAAATAAAGTTTTAAAATTTACGACATATAAACATATAGGACCCCCTGGCCCCACATAGATGGTCATCATCAGTCAAGTACCTTATAGAGCTTTAATATGATGGCCATCAAATTTTTATATACCAAGTTTGGTCAAGATCCAATCAATTTACGCAAGTAGCAACGGTTAAAATACTCGTGTTAGAAACATTGACATTGGTTGTCATGAGTTTATTGTCATATAATATTTAAAATAGGTCACCAAGTTTTTATTTACCAAGTTAAACAAGATCCATCCATTTTAAATAGTAGCCAAAATTACTTTTAAAAAACATTTCCTAGAGATCTTATATAAAGCAAAAACTTAATCTTTAGCGGTCCCCACCCCCCTCCCATGAGTGGTAATTTAATTTTTGTTTCCCACGCTAATTATCACCATAAGAGTGAACTCAAATACCTTCACGGGAAGTTGGGGAATAAGTGGGGAGTAAATGAGTGAATCAGTAGGTCAGTGCTTTGATTTTATTAGTATAGATCTTAAATATGTGTTAATATGCCATTACTTAATTTAATAGATAAGGATATTTTTTAAAAGAAAGTATTTGTTTAATAAAAAGATAACGGATCATTTTTTTATAGATAAATTTAAGAGGCTTTCTTCTGATGACACAATATAGAGTAGAGATTGTTCCTAGAAATTTTATTTCAAAAGCTGACAAAAGACTTTCTGATAAAAATTGCAACATGTTAAACATTTTTAATGATTTATTGAATGCTCCACTTAAAAATGCTGTTAGAATTCATTACTAAGTGGGGATAAATTTTGTAATCTATACTAATAAAAGGGAAAGCCCTCACTGACTGACTGACTGACTGACTGACTCACTGATTCATCACTAATTCTCCAACTTCCCGTGTAGGTAGAAGCATGAAACTTTGGGAAGTTGTTGGGTACTCTCTCACTACGACAATTGGCGAAAAAGAATTTTTAAAAATCTCACTTTTGTGGGGCCGGGGGCCCAAACACTTTTTTTTCTCTACATCACTAATTCTCCAACATTCCGTGTAGGTAGAAGCATGAAACTTTGGGAAGTTGTTGGGTATCCTCTTACAACAAAAAGTGGCGAAAAAGAATTTTGAAATTCACACTCATGGGGGCCGGGGCCCCAAAACTGTTTTTCTCCTTATATAAGCTATATACTAATTGAAAATCAATAATTTTCCAACTTCCCGTGTAGGTAGAATCATGAAACTTTGGGAGGTTGTTGGGCACACCCTGACTACAAAAATTGGCGTAAAATGATTTTTTAAAATCTCACTCTTTTGGGGCCGGGGCCTAAAAACCTTTTTTTTTTTTTTACCTACATCACTAATTCTTTAACTTCCCGTGTAGGTAGAGGCATGAAACTTTGGGAAGTTGTTGGTTACCCTCTTACAACAAAAATTGGCGAAAAAGAATTTTGAAATTCACACTCATGTGGGCCGGGGCCCCAAAAATGTATTTTTTTCTTATATAAGAAGTATAATAATTGAAAATCAATAATTCTATTTCCCGCGTAGGTAGAAGCATGAAACTTTAGAAATTGTTGAGTACATGCTTCCGACGATAATTGGCAAAAGA
>MUZC01001750.1:28320-42845 GCA_002072015.1 Radix auricularia | reverse complement strand
GGGGGGGGGGGAGCTCCGGACGGCAGAAACTCACACTACACTGAAGTTTAGTATATTAACAATCAGCATGTCACGTGATTTGTACGGATTTTTTGCTGATTAGACTCATTACGCCTTTATTATTTAGAGAAAAGATAAACTTTAAAACGACTTATTCACATTTGTGGATAGTGGTTATATATAAGGAATGCGCTATCTTTCGCGATTGCTCGCGCTACCATTTACAGCCACTCTGATTTCACCTCACATATTAAGTACACAGCCTGCAAACTCAGCCACTCTGGTCACGTCCTCAATCGATGCTGTAACAACCACGTCTGTAACAAAACCACGCCTGTAACAAAATTCACGTCTGTAACAACAAACCATTCTTTTACAGTAATGATAATTAATCAGAAAAAAAAATTTGGGGGTAAATTTGAATAATTTTTTTTTTAATAATAAAAAAACCCGAAGGAACATTTTGTTGACTTTGTTGATCCTTGCTCCTAGCCCGGCTATCTTCAATCATCCATAAAATAAGACAAGTGTAAACCCCAACCTTCCCGGTAAATCTAGCTTACGTACAGTGCTGACATAATTCAGTGAAAGGGAGACAACTGATTTATCTTAAAATTTTATAACGCATTATTTTTTCTCTTTAAAAAATAAAAATGATATTTTAAAAAATTAATCCATGCAGATTTCTATACTGTCGCTTCTTCTCATTGTCAACTACAAGCCGGCGAGCTGCGAAGGTATTTGTTTTGTCATTGGCAGTGAAATTCCTTTATGATATCTGAAAGAAACTCTCAGAACACAATTTAGAATAATGTTAAATTTTGAATCGTACATACAGCAAGGCGTTTCCATCGGCATTGACTTTAAATTAATTTCTATGTTATGTTTACAACAAATATTTTGTAATGAAAACAATAAATTTAAGCTGTATTAAAAAATTAGTAAGATAGTAAACGGTTCGGCAGTAAACGTCAATATAAATACCATACAGTGCTTACGTACAGTGCTGACATAAGTATTACAATATATTTGAATAACTACCTAGTACTACTTCAGGAATATAATTAGATCTACGTCAAGAACAAAATAAACTTTAATGTTATTGTTTGTTCCCTTTAAGAATAGTTGCTTAACGTGGTAGTTTTATTAAATTTCTTCAGTGTGATAATGTCAAACTTTCCAGACTTCGGCTATGTGCACATTTATTTATTGAATCATTTAAATGAGACACGCGTTCATCTTTTCAGTATGTTATAATTTCTTTTACAAAACTTCTACTTCTAGAGTCTTAATGATGGGATTATAAAAATGAAATTAAAAATTATTGTTCTCGTAAGGTAAAATATAATGTTGTGGCTAGCGAGAAGGAGCAGCGGGGATCAAAGCTAATACCCAATCCCCCCCTCCCTGCCCCATCAAAAAAAAAATAAAAAAAATTAATAAGTAAATAAACGATAAATATTAAAATTATGTACCATAATGAAATTCAAAAATCCACGTCGAGACCGTAGGATAATAAGCAATACCTCATTGGTTACCTTGTTACTTGAAATTAACTAACATCTGGTAGATTTTCTCTTTGTGGTGCCATTCGTTATCTAAATGTAAATTAATTTATAAGAAATCATATAATCCACTTTAAAGACAATCTTTGTTTCACTTAGTTTTATAAGATCCCAGATACCTGGGAGGAAATTAAAATATATACACACTTTTTCAGATCCTAGTCCTTGTGACTATGTAAAAAATGGCAAAGTTCCGCACCCTAAATCCTGTGACAAGTATTATATTTGCACCAATTACAAGGGTGTAGAAAAGAACTGCTCACGTACAGAGCACTACAGCGCCAAGGTATTAGTAAAATATTGGCATCAAAAGAGTTCAGATAAACATTAAATTTACTTTTCGATTAGATCTAATTTGCAAACATTGAGATTCACATACATATTCGTTTTACTAAAAGATTTTTGTTTCAAGTAGCTTTAAGAGATAGTAAATTAGTGTATTTCCACTGCATTAAGTTTGTAGTTTGATTCCTTAAATTTATTTAAAATGAATTGTGTGAAGATGTCCTAGGTTTTCTCATGTGAAAACGCCGGAACTTTTTCATAAAATACAAAATACACAAACGAATAGTGTAGTTAAAACACTAAATTTGAGCTTTATTTGTAAACAAAAACAACATTAAACGTTTCTGCTAATGCACAAAACATAAAATACGTACTTACATAAGTAATGTTTAAATATTGTTTAAATACTTGAAACATTATATATTAAATATTTATGTAAAATAAAAAGAAAGGGGGAAAAGCAACAAACAATTATAAAAAATATAGAAAAAGGGGGAAGTATCAATAGTTACAGTTAAATCACAACGCCAACGGGAAAATAATACTGCACTTAGGTAAAACTTTCTCAAAGTGAAATCTTATTTTAAAATTGTCACCGCAGTAACAAGATTTTAAAAAACATTTTTAAAATTTCTATTATTTAAATAAAATGGAAAATATGTATCTCCATAAATTACTCCCTCTGTATCATTTCCTACATTCTATCATTGACGCTAATGTTATGTTCTCTACCATGTTGTCACCAGTCTAAAGGTTGTGTCCCAAAACACACGTTCAGTTGTGTCGTGACGACAACCCACGCACCAACCACAAAAGGTATTGGTTTTAATGATTCTAGTAAACGGTATGAAATAGCGTGTTACCTATTAATTAATAAGATTCTGTAATTTTTTAAGTAAAATAATCTTAACTTGTATGTTACAGTTGCTCCTTCTATACAGAACATAAATCAATATGTATCCATCAGTATATAAAAGTAAAATACTGTTTTTGCCATATTTAAGCTCTGTGCTTCCAAGGAAATGTTGGAAAAGTACATTCTTTGTTCCACAATTGACGTCATAAAATCCTTTTTTAAAAATAATTGGCTGTCAGATGTTGCTTTACAAAATGGCTTAACATTTGATTTGGTCTCATTTTATCTATACAAACTTAAAGTGTGGGAAACAATGCGCAGCTCACTGATATGACGAAAATTACTGTGTATTGTGGCAGCGAGTGCTGGACGACCTACACCAAGCAAATAAACAGTTTAACAGCTTAAACTTAGAAGCTAGTGTAGGATCCTATAAGTCATGTAACAGGACAAAATCAACTATGTGGAGGTACTGAGAAAGAGCCATATGCGGAGTATGCTTTTAATCCTGAGTGAGAAGAGCCTGCGGTGATTCCTAAAGCCCTATTTTACGGTTAGCTGGCAACTGCTTTGAGGAAAATAGGTTTCAATAACGTCTGCAAGAAAGACTAGCGCAGAGAGGGGAGATCATTGCTGAGCAGCGATAGAAAACTGCATTCAAGTTGCGGAAGCATCCCTTACAGCTAGAAGTGAAGAGAAAATGGCCAGTAGAAAGGGACAGGGCCTTCGTCAATTGAATTATCTAATTGCGTCTACAGACTATGCTGATCTGTTGGCGTGACGCAACGTTCTTAGGCCCGGGACTATGAGTGTTCCATGCCTTACCCAGCAACCTTTATTTCCCTAACTTTTCGGAGCTAGGTGGACTCAGAGAACAAATTCTTGCCTTCAAATGGATTCGAACCCATGACCCTCGGTACGCCAGCTGAGCGCACATGCAACACAACCTCCGTGCCCCTTGAGTTGCATGCAGTTCAATGTCTTTGATTTATGTTGATGCTGTCTTCAACCAATACGATAAACCCGTGGGAGGTATTCAGTGTTTAACATTTTAGATTTCTCCACATTTTGTTTTCTTCAAGTCTTTGTAGATAATGGAGAAGTAAACTATACAATAAAACCCATTTTTAATATTGATTTATTCTGCAAAGCTAACAAAAAATTTGCAAATAATGTGTATGGTTGCACTGGTAACTGCGTTTAATAAATTTAGATAACAAAAAAAAATTATTTTTAAAAATATGGATATATTAATTAATTGAAAATGGAAAGGGTTTCTAATTGTGTTTTCATGCGTGTGAGCATGTCTGTGAATGTGTGTGAGTGTGTCAATTATGTCAATTTTTTTCTTCTACCAATTCCAGGACCAACTGATGCCAGGCCAATATTAAGTAATACAAGCAAGTATTTTGTACTTAAATCATAAAAAGAAAAAGAAAAGCAAGAAAGATAGAAAGAAATTCACATTCTTAATATATTGTTATTAGACTGAAATTTAACGTTTTAAATTTTGCAAAGAAGGAAATATGATTTTATTTATCTCATTGTTTAACCATACTTTTTTTTTACTAAATGAACTATAAAGTTTATATTTTAAAAAGAAATGGCAAAAAAATCTCCCTATTAAACATACTATAATAAAAGATAGTCATAGAAGAGATTTACACTAATTTTATTACTTTAAATAATAAGAAAAAACTTACCTAAAGCTCAATTCCAATACTCTGAACAATTAATAAATTGAATGAAAAGAAACGAGTAGATATTTAAACATACACCAGAAAATATTATAGAAAAAGCATAAAGTTATTTTAAAATAAATTTCTAAAAATATTTTATATGCATATTAAATACATCTCATCCTACTGGTATCCAAACATTTTCTAATGTGTTGAAAAAACAAAATAAAAACTTTGACACTAAATAATATAATATAACGTCTGATATGGAACATTAATTCTTCTTCCACCAATATTAATTACGTTTAAAGCAATTATTCGTTTTAGTCATTTTGATAAAAACATAGTTTCTCTATATGAGAGGTAGTTCAGTTAATTTTGGTTTTCCAATTTCCAAACCAGCATTGATCAAAATATGAGTAAAATTAGTAATATATTTTTGAAGGCTACGACCAGCTCTCCGGATACCAACCAAGTCTTCAAGTTAAAACAAATTAACTCTAAAAACGAGTAACAAGCACGGTCGACAAAATCATGTCCTATAGTTCTACATAAATTCTAAATGAAACCAGACATTTTAATTAGGTCAATTTTTTCTATATGAGTTCAAATCATTCATTAACTGTTTCAATAAAAAATAATAATCACAATTTATATTCCCTTTACTACGTAATTTCAAAACCATGAGCCTAATAAATTAAATATGAAAGCATACACAAATACCTTTTAAAAAGTCAATGTTTACACCTACTTTTTATATTCTTTTAATTTAAGCGCCGGATATACCAACAGTTATATTTCTTTCCTTCCAAATAGAATGTGTCCCTGACCAGAAAAGTCTAGCACTTGTAAACAAATACGAATATTTCGGTACAACCTACTACGCATCGAAGGCAGCTTACACTTCGGACACTGCTGCTGCTGCTGTATGTTCATCATTGTGTGGATATCTCGCCGAGGTGGATACTACGAGCGAAGAAGAAACTTTGATGACAATTTTGCGAAGTCAGTCAGGCACCTCCGGCTTACTCGTAGGAGGGACAGACAAGTTCGAAGATAAAGTTTGGGAGTTTGAAAGGAACGGGAAAAAACTGAACCTCCTCAACTGGTGCAACGGTCAACCCGGTAATAATGGTGCACGTGAGCAGTGCATTGCCTACTACCCTGAGCAATGCATGCATGACATCTCTTGTAACCGTATAGTATATGATTATCGATATCTATGTGAAGTTCCTTAAAAACATTATGTGAACAGTTTATGTTGTGATTTAATCTAAATGTGGGCACACCGATGTGAAAGTTAAAACTTTAAAGTAAATCATTGTGATTCAGTGATTATTGTGTTGAAAGTAACTTACTTGTTTAAAAAGTCACAACAGGAATTAAAATTTCCTTTTACCAAATATGGTTCCTTATCATACCTTTGCTATGCTACGGGGTGGGCACAATAAAGTGGAAAATAACTATATTTCGTTTTTGAGTCCAATACAAATTTCGTGATGAGTTTAATCGGATCACGAAAATTGTATAGCGATAAATAAAAACCAATTCTCCATAAAAATCACGATATTTATGGTAGAGACAATAGTATGATGAATTACCCATCCATTTTTGTATTTTTGCTTTAATAACGCATACTCTACCAGAATATCAAATGTCTTTAACAGTTACAAAACTCTAATGAGCAAGGCTTAATTTATTTTCAAATAAATCATAAAATGAAAGCAATGTCTTTACATATGAATCCTTTCGTTTTAGGAAAAAGCTCTCTAAAGACACATCTTCCTTTTTATAGTCTAAGCATGAAATTAGTTCATATTTTTGAATATTAAGGCTTGGAAAGCTTTGAAAATATGGTTTATTTGTTTAAAAGACACATTTACTTTTCACATGAATAGTATTAAAAAAACAATGTTGCTTTTAAAAATGACATAGAGATTGATCTTCTAATACATTTTATATCATTCATAATGGCTCCGCTCTTTTTTAATAAAAGTAACAATTCACTAAAATGGCGGATTCTTGTACCTCTAAGAGAATCGTATTATTTGTCTTTGTATTTACATATAAGCTTTTTTGTTGTTATTATTATTATTGCGGGTTTTTTCAGCTTATAAAATGACTTATTTTTATTGTCTTTATATAAAACATTTTACTATGTAGGTATTTGATTTTAAAACAGAATGGTGTTAAATAAACAACTTTTTAAAAAGTAAGGTTACAGTATAGAGTTTAAAAGAAAACTGCCATTTAGTAAACCGCATGATACGTCCTTGACATTAAAAAAAATCATTATTTATACGAATTAGTATTCCTGATGTAAAATATTGACCTAATAAAATCAAAACAGCTAGTCACAAAATGAGTTGTTTATAGTGAGCTTTTTTGACCGAACACGCACGCTCTGATGCAAGATCCTATATATAAGTCGTAATACCCGTGATATTTCTTTACACTGGATATATTTGCATTTTAAAGAACAGTGGCCTACAGTTTTTACACGAAGTGTTTGCGATGCAACCGCATTGTGCTAGAAATTTACCCAAGTTTTTGGACGTTTCATCATTCATAACTGCCTAAATACCTGTTCTTAAGATTACATTTTTATGGGAAAAGCTGTTCAAAACATTCGTTGTATTTCCAGACTAAGCATGATTTTAGTCAAATGAATAGGATATTATTTAAATTTTTAATATTAATTATGTGACAATTAATGCCAAAAATAGGTAAATATGGGGTTTATTTGTCTTAAAGATACACTTTGAATCGTAAGGTTTGGGCTTAAAATTTACCCTGCTTGTTTAGTTTAAGCTATGCAAAAAGTATATAACAGTTACTATGCTACAGTTTTTACGCAATTTAGGATATTATTGACTCGCCCCGACAGCAATAAAAAGTCTTTTAAAAAGTAAGAAATTATTATTTACAACTCAATATAAAAATAACCGTTTTATTTATTAACTACATGTATATAATTCCTGCATTTAATTATTTTTCGTCTCTAATAGTACCAAACTTTTTATAATCCATATATTCCTTTGGAGCAGTTTATGGAACAATATTTACAGAAAAAAATCACGTAAATTATTTAATTAAGCAACTGGTTAAATAAATCTTCAACCTCACAAACACTTTCATTGCTACATTCACTAGTCGCTTGTTTCATGCATCAAATACTGTTCTGTGTGCATTTTCTATTTATACGTTTAATTCTAGAGATTGAATGTTTTTATTCCCTTGTATGAATTTGACTGATTTATCATCAAAAAAAATTATACCAGCTTGTAATATAATGTTTTCTGATGCCAAAAATTGATAGCTTACATAAAGAAAACACACTAAGGACGTAAATTCAAACAAATGTTAATTGTTTAGGAAGATAAATTCTGGTAGTCTTGTTAGAGGCTCAACATCAGAAGACATAGAAATAACCAAAACACATACCCCCAACACACACACACTTGCACCAATAGACAACTCTACAGTTATTAACCGAATCAGGTACCATGAGATCAGATAATTCTAGAAAATATCCCTTATATGTTGTTTTTTTTATTATTATTATTTTTTTTTTTTTGAAGGTAAGCTTTATTGTTTGTCTATCAGTTAATCCACAACATCCACTCCTTTACTGTTTATAAATGATCTTTATTGAGGAAAATAGGTGTATATTTTTTATTGAGCTATATAATACGTAAGCGAAAATTGATGCCCTTGGTAGGGGGGATTTGGGATATTGTTTATTTTTTTTAAGACAGACGTTTAATCGCAAGGTTTGGGCTTAAATGTACCCTGCTTGTTTAGTTTAAGCTTTGCGAAAAGAATATATCAGTACCTCAGAAATATTGCTGTTGCCACCCAGGGTTCGGCAATATTATTAACTCACGCCCCTACAAAAGAATAGCACCCTTCAAATATTTCACATAGGTGCCCCCATTTATAGAAATAACAATAACACTTATTAACACCTATACATACCTTCATACACTTACTTAAAAATGCAAAAAGTGGGATATTAACGTTTTTAAAAAATCATACTGAAATTAAACAATGTTCTTTATAGTTTGTTTCATTTTGACAAATATGAAATCAAACTTTGACGTCACGTCACAATATTATTTAACGTGAACCGCCTTCTTTTTAATCTGACACCAAAATATTTATTATTTTACGTGTTAATTTTCTCCAACAATGCTGTTCTTTAAATCATTAAATACCTTAGTTGACTTGTTTTATGTTGGACTTCTTACTATTAAATGAATAATGATTGCGCAGTAAGTATGCCAATGGTTTTTCCGAGCAGACATTACGGTTATTTTTAAGATGTCTTCAGACTTTTGCAGGTTTTATCAATTCATATGCAAGTATGTGCCAACATATTACACACTGGGTGGTCATTTACAAAGACGCATATGAACCCAAAGCACAATATTTCTTAATCATACCTCCGTACTGCATTTGATTCGCACACTGATTGTGAGGATGAGTCTGAGGAATCATTGTTGTCCTTATATTTGGTTGTTTTCTTTATTAGATACTAGCAATTTACCCGCGCCTTGCTGCGGAAATTGGTATTTCAGTTAGCGTTGAGAACCCGCGTAACACCAATTCAAAACACCTAATGATTTTAATCTGAATCAAGATGGATATACTAAATATATTAACTTCAACCGTTCAGGCTCCTACGTACACAAGAACTTGGAGATTTAAAGATGCGTCTTTTTTATATAACTCATATTGGGAAAAAAACTATATTTCGGCAATCATCCCCCTAGTGACTGGTGATTTAATATTTTTGCCTCTTACCATCGCGGGGGAAAGGGTACTCAACAACTTCTAAAAGTTTAAAGTTTCTACCTACACGGAAACTTGGAGAATTAGGTTTATATAGCTCATTTTAGGGGAAAAAAAGTTTTGGGCCCCGGCGACCCATGAGAGGAAATTTAAAAAATTTATATAATTATTTTTCCTTTTCTACCTACACGGGAAATAAGATTTTCTATTTTTATAAATCTCATATAAGAAAAAAAAAAGGATTTTGGGGCCCCGGTCCCCAATTGTGTGTATTTCAAAATTCTTCTACACCGACTTACGTCGTGAGAGGGTAATTAGTTCCCAAAGTTTCATGCTCCTACCTACACGGAAATGTGGAGACTTAGTGATGAGTCGGTTTTTAATATAAGAAAAACCATATTTGGGCCCCCGGTCCCCCATGAGAAGGAATTTTAACATTCATTTGTGCAAGTTTTTGTCGGGAGCATATACTAAAAAATTATCCAAATTTTCATGCCTCTACCTATACGGGAAATAGGAGAATTAGTGATTTTCAATAGCTCATATAAGGAAAACCCGTTTTTGGGGCCCCGGCCCCCATGGGTGGGAAATTTAACTCGTTTTTTTCCAATTATAATTGGAAGCATGTACTTAACAAAGTTCCAAAGTTTCATGCTTCTACCTAACGGGAAATAGGAAAATTGGTGATTTTCAATTTTTTAGAGCCCAAATAAGGGGAAAAAATGTTTTTTGGCCCCCGGCCCCATATGAGCGAGATTTTTAAAATTCGTTATCGCCAATTTTCGTAGTGAGAGGGTACCCAACAACTTCCCTAAGTTTCATGCTTCTACCTACACGGGAATTTAGAGAGTTAGTGATGAGTCGGTTTTTAATATAAGAAAAACTATATTTTTGCCCCCGGTCCCCATGAGAGAGAATTTTAACATTCTTTTTTCCTATTTTTGTCGGGGGCGTTAACTGAAAAAATGTCCAAAGTTTCATGCTTCTACCTATACGGGAAATAGGAGAATTAGTGATTTTCAATTTTTGTATAGCTCATATTAGGAAAAAAAGTTTTTTGGGGCCCCGGCCCCCATGAGTGGGAAACTTAGCTCGTTTTTTTTTCAATTATAATTGGGAGCATGTACTTAACAAATTTCCAAAGTTTCATGCTTCTACCTACACAGAAAATAGGAAAATTTGTGATTTTGAATTTTTATAGAGCCCATATAAGGAAAGAAATGTTTTTGGGCCCCCGGCCGGACATCAGCGAGTTAAAAAAAATTCTTTTTTGCCATTTTTCATAGTGAGAAGGTACCCAACAACTTCCCAAAGTTTCATGTTTCTACCTACACGGGAATTTAGAGAGTTAGTTTTTAATATAAGAAAAACTATATTTGGGCCCCCGGTCCCCATGAGAGGGAATTTTAACATTCTTTTTCCCTATTTTTGTCGGGGGCGTGTACTTAAAAAATTTCCAAAGTTTCATGCTTCTACCTGTACGGGAAATAGGAGAATTAGTGATTTTTAATTTTTATATAGCTCATATAAGGAAAAAACCATTTTTGGGGCCCCAATGAACGGAAAATTTAAATCTTTTTTGTCCAATTATAATTGGGAGCATGTACTGAACAAATTTCCAAAGTTTCATGCTTCCAAAGTTTCACACGGGAAATAGGAAAATTGGTGATTTTCAATTTTCATAGAGCCCAAATAAGGAAAAAAATGTTTTTAGGCCCCCGGCCCCACATGAGAGAGATTTTTAAAATTCTTTTTAGACAATTTTCGTCATGAGAGGGTAACCAACAACTTTCCAGTTTCATGATTCTACCTACACGGGAAGTTGGAGAATTAGTGATGAATGAGTGAGTGAGTCAGTCAGTCAGTGAGGGCTTTCCCTTTTATTAGTATAGATTTATCCATGTTTTCAATCAATTTAATTAATTTATTACTTTAATATTAACTTATGTCGAGTTTATTCAAGGGTTTTAAAAAATAAATGTCTGAATTTCAATATAACAACTATATTTTTTTAGAATCTAGTGTGACATCATGTGACTTCCGGTATAGCTAAAAATAAACATAGAGGAATTAAGACATATTATTTTCTGCGCTATGATATCGCCATCGAGTGATTAAAACTAATGAATATATTCGAAAAAAGTGACAATATTTTTTATCTTTCGTATTTTTAGTTTTTAAAAATTTTAAGTTCATTTTTTGCATAGTTTTTCACGGACCAATGGTTGAGAACCACTATTCTGAAGCATCATTATTGTTCCATTTGATGTAGTTTTATTTAGTACAAGCAACTGAAATGAATATAATTTTAGGTATCTGAAAAATTTAGTAACTTTAAAAAGCTAAACTCGTCAGTACCCAATCCCAAACTTTTAAATATTTCGGAAGACCGTTCCACATTTTAGTGCCGCCGATTAGGTGGGAGCGCACTAATAGCACAGGCTACACAATTTAAAAAGTATAATTTAATACTGCGATCACAGGTGTTCAGCAAAGCCTTTAAAGTCTAAGACTTTAACTTTAAACTTATATTTTACTTTGCGCTTTGCTCAAACAATTAATTTAAATCGTTTGGTTTACATGCTAGTTCAACTGAAACGAAGCCTGCAACTTTTTTGACGTACATTAAAACATTATAGATCTACTGATTCTTTTCAAGTGTCAGCAGTTATTATGTTCTAATTGTTTTTGCTGGCAAAGCAGTAAACAGAATTCAGTAAATGTGGTGGTGTAGTAAATATACCATGGAGCCATTGGAAGATTACTTTGATAGCTACAGAAAAACTGACAGGCTGATGAAAACGCAAGCACGTGAAGCAGGAACTTTTCTAATATTTTTATAAGGGCCATAAAAAGTGTACTTTATAAGGTCAGTGATGCCCAAAATTATAAGGAACGTATTGATCTTCATTATACTTTTAAAATATAAGTGCTCACAAATACAAATAGAATTGGTTGAGTGTGTCATTAGTACGTTAGGGGTGTATTGGGTGCTAAGGAGGGGTAGTACCTCTGGTTGGGGGACACCTCGTACTCTCTAGGGGGTAGCTCACCCACCCTTGGTCCCCACTTGACACTCAGCTCTGACCAGTGGCTCCTAGTAACTGTAGCGTGCGCAGTGGCCACACCCCGGGTAACAGCTTCGACTGGCTGGCTAAACCTGGTGAGGGTAGCTGTCGGGTCTCAAACCCTCGGTGATCTAGGTATTTATACCTGTGCACGTGAAGACTGGACTCGATGGACGGAGTGGAGGAACCCCTAGATGGTCAACGGTCAAGAAGACGAGTCTAAGCAAAGTGTGGTGGAACGCTAAAGGCATGACAAGACACACAGGACATCATGGCCATCCACTGCACCCGTCTCTATCACCAGCCGTCTCGACTCTGTCTCGCTGTTGGATCATGATGATCTCGTGCGAAAGAGTGAGATTTAAAAACTGCGCAAGTCTTTCTCACTTAAATCCAAGTCAATTTTGTCATCCATCCCATCCCATCGATCACCACCAAGTCCTGTGGCGACTGGCAAGCGACGAAGCGGCAGGTGTGGGTACACTGGGAGCTGTAGCAGCAACCCTGCACACAGGCAGCCCAGGGCATTGGGTCGTTTTTTACCGACACGGAGCAGAGGTGGAGTCCGGGTGACGGAGCAGCCCTGTTTAGGAATGCACTGCTGACCTCCATGACATGAGGAAGGGGCTAGAAAAGGTGCCCTAAACATTGCCTGCTCCAGCCTTCTCTAGCCAGCTTACCGCGGCTGGTGGGGACCCTATACCAGCGGTCGAAATACAAAAAAAAAAGAAAATGAGGATAATTCCTCTCACATTGGGCGCATGGAATTTGCGCACCCTTCTGGACAGAGATGATGCAAATAGACCCCAGAGGAGAACAGCCCTGATTGGTAAAGAACTCGCCAGATATAAAATAGACGTCGCAGCCCTGAGCGAGACAAGGCTCGCGGGGGAAGGAGAGCTCTGTGAAAGAGGCTCCGGCTACACATTTTTCTAGAGTGGCAGACCCAGCGAGTAGCGGTGTGAAGCAGGAGTTGGTTTTGCGGTGAGGACATCCCTTATCGGAAAAATGGCTGGTCTACCCAAGGGAGTGAATGACAGGCTCATGACCATGAAACTTCCAATGATAGCTGGCAAAAAGCATTTCACCATCATCTGTGCCTGCGGCCCAACCATAACTCATCCAGATGAAGTCAAGGCAAAGTTTTATGAAGAACTTCACAATCTCATTGCCAACGTTCCAAAGGAGGACAAGCTCATCTTGCTGGGAGGGAGTACTTGGGCACCATGGAGTGGGCCAATGCAACAGCAATGGTCACCTTTTTCTCCAGACTTGTGCAGAACATGAACATCTAATCACCAACACGATCTTCCGCCTCCGTACCCGCTCGAAGCACTGGAATCTTATTGACTATGTCATCGTTAAGAAGAGGGACAGACCAAGTCCAAGAGTGACCAAGTCCATGTGTGCTGCTGAATGCTGGACAGACCACCGACTCATCCTCTCCAAACTAAACATTCGTATTCAGCCTAAACGGCGCCCGCAAGGTAAGAAGGCCCCCAAATAGCTAAATGTTGCCAAGCTGAAGACCACTAGTGGCAAGCAGTCATTCGTGAATGCTCTGGAGTAAAGCTTGAGATCCACCTCTCCGGAAAACCAGAACGTAGAGGCAGATTGGACATCGCTAAGAGAGCTGTTTAACACCCCAGCTACAGAGACTCTGGGGCCCCAGCCCAAAAAAAATGACTGGTTTGATGAGAATTGGCAAGTCATTAAGCAGTTACTAGATGAAAAACACCAACTCCACCAAGCTTACCTCAATAACCCCAAGTCCATTTCCAGGAGAGAAGCACCCAACAATATACGTAGAACTGTACAGCAGAAATTCCGTCAGATACAGGACGATTGGCTCAGCAAAAAAGTTGATGAGATCCAAGGCTATGCAGACAGGCGTGACTATAAGAACTTCACGAAGCCTTGAAAGAAGTGTATGGCCCCACGTCCTCAGGCTCAAATCCATTGCTCAGCGAAGACGGCAACACATTCATCTCATCAAAGGGAGATCTTGGAGAGGTGGGCTGAATAATTCAACAACATCCTTAATGGCCCCTCGGCAAATAATGACGAAGTCATCAATCATCTCCCCCAGGTGCAAACCAACAAGGCACTGGATGACCCACCTGCTATCGTCATCTATACTAATAAAAGGGAAAGCCCTGACTGACTGACTGACTGACTGACTGACTGACTGATTCATCACTAATTCTCCAACTTCCCGTGTAGGTAGAATCATGAAACTTTGGGAAGTTGTTGGGTACCCTCTGAATACGAAAATTGG